>JBBPMG010000072.1:0-68422 GCA_038090195.1 Boletellus deceptivus
GTAAACTCACATACACAATTCAGGTCACCATGAACGACCTGGAGAGAATGCACTGTGGACATCTTTGTTATCATGCATGGGAAACAATGAATGGGCTGGACCCACAGTAGTGTAATCCGTCAGCAATATTCAGCAGCTGTCACGCAGGTTCATGAACATGGAACCAATTGACATATCATCAGGCTCACCAACTGAAGCCGGTGGCCGACACTGAGATTGGCATTATAAATTTCCATGAAATTATGAATAGACCCATTGGGCATCCACAATGACACCAGCGACATTGCCCCAGACATGCCAAAGCCGTATGCAATGCCCAGGAATGGAACCACATTTGGGTGATCGAGTCGCCTCCAAATCCCGAGTTCTCGACGGAGCATCTACGTCGATGAGTTATCCAATGTCAATTTCATGGACTAATCCAGCTGACTTACCCTGTAAGATTCACCACTAACATCCCCATCTAATCCGAGCTTGAACCGAAATGCCTTTACTGCTACCTGATGACGAGGTCCATCGGATGCGATTCAAGTCATAAGCAACAGACGAACCTCCAAGTTCGGAATACCACGATGCTGACATCGGTAGACATCGCCAAAACCCCCTCCTGCGAAATATTGATTGGTATTTTTGACGATATATGGCGTGAGGTCTAGTGGAGGAGGTCTGTTGACACTAATGAACATGTGTTCGGACGAATGAGACGGTTTGTGGAAGTGCGGTGACAGATGGACCTGGGAGAGTGCGGAGAGTGATCACTACAAGGACATCAAGAGATTGGGTGATTGGTTACCCCATCCGAGACAGTGCCTCTCCTAGGTGCCCTCCACAGAGATATCTTTTGGCGCTCTGCAGATGCGATAAATTCACCGCAGGGGGAGAAACAAACTCGATACACAGCACTGCCATGCAGAACAGTACTCCCCACAGGATTTCCAGTAGCTACATCCCAGAAACGAACAGTCTTATCCCAGGACGCGCTCGCAAGGACTGATCCATCTGGGGAAAGAGAGAGGGAGCGAATCCAGCCGGTGTGGCCTGTCCATGGTCGTCCGATTGGTTCTCCTGTAGCCGAATTCCAACAACGAATCGTTCTATCGCCCGAGCCAGAGAAGAGCCTGCTGCCATCGTGCGACCACAACAGAGTCCAGTAGCCTGCCAACGGCCCAAGAGCGAGTTTGCCGTTGCTGACATCATACACGCGGATGTCGGAGAATGTAGCACATGCGAGTTTGTCGCCGCCGGGAGAAAACGCGATGCTGCAGACAGAGCCGCCGACTTGAATGGATCGGATTTCGACGAATTCCTCCGTGCTACAGATAGAAATCGTCGATGCTGAACTGACCGCAACGAGTTGATCGTCTTGCGAAATTGCGATACACCTGCACCCAGGGCAAGTCTGTTCTTTGACGAGCTGGCGCGATTCGACATCCCAAAATCTGATATTCTCCCCGGATTTGCTGATGATGAACCTGCCATCCTGAGTCGCAATGACCTTGCAGTCCTTCATGCCGTCCCAACCCTGCAAGCGGGACTCTTCTTGCTTCCTGTTCTCCACGTCCCAGATACTAACGATTCCGCCTAAACAGCCGACGACAATTCGTCTTCCATCAGAGAGATATGCGAACGATGTTATGTTAGGTGCCATCCTGAGCACTGAATGTGGCTGGGAATAATGGTTGTCGCCCTCGCATGGTGCGATGCCGGACATGGTGATGGGATAACGGTTCGAGTAGTGGCAAGCCGGCGTTGTCGTCGAGACGAGGTAAGTGCAGGCGCCAAAAATACGGACTTCCTTAAGGTCCACAGCATATTGCATGCCACGCGGTGATGGCGATGCATGGGGCAATGACCCGGACCGCATTTCAAGCACTAAGCAAATTCTCGGGATCCTCTTGTGTGCAGTTGCTACGATCATTGGTGATCGCTCGGTACCACGGAGAGTGAGGTCAGACCAAACCAGCTCTCTGGTAATGGGATCGTTGATATCGCCTCTTCTTTCAGGCAGACAAGTGTTTCCGACAGGCGATTCAGAAAGTGCTCTCAACCTCAATCAGTTAACCAGTGTCAAAAACCATGGCCAATGGTACGCAGAAGTGTTTTCGCTCTGCCCACTGTACTCGTCTGGGCACTCGGCCATCCATGCCTGATCAACTTCCTCTCCAAGGTCGCTTTCCGACCCGTCGATCGCGGACACGACAATGGCTGTTATCGCACGCCGCTGGCAGAGAAGCAAGCAAGACATTAGAGAAATCACACCAGATTAGAACGTGGGATGTCGCCGCAAGAAGTGCTCATGTCCGTGACTAGCCACGAGATACGCTGTCGTGCACACGCGGTGAAAGTTCTTCAGGTATGTCATCACTCCTGATTATCGCTCGAAGATGCATCCCCTGAAAAGTTGCCACATCGAACGTGACGCGAACATCTGCTCTAGACATGGTCTTGGAAGTAGGTCGGCATTTTCGAGTCGCACAGCCACGTATGACATTAATTTCGTACTGCACGGTGATGAAAGCCTGGGGATAAAAGGGCGACCACTCCAGGAAACCATCGTGTTACCCCCAGTGAGTGCCGTCCCCCTGCCATTCCATAAGACGGTTTCTCCCGTCCGTCCACGCCCGTGCTCACGCGTCACGCCGACATCCAGTGACTGATTGTGCTCATCGCTACTCTATTCCACCCCTCTTTGTCCGAGGCCATACACGATCCAATCGCCGCGGTGCTGTTGCCATGGAGTGCCGTACAAACCGATTAGTATTGTCGACGACCTTGATATGTTCGTATAACTCCGGCCAGCGGCGGATCGAAGGTATTTTCTCAGCATCGGTCATGGAAAGACCCGAACGCCGGAGTAGGGAAGCTGCGGAGGTTGCGTTTTCAGGGACCTAGCACTGATGTGCTGGAAATGCTTTTTGCCCATCCTGGCGGCGTCCGACACGTCCCTTAAATCCACGTCATCGTGTACGCTCCGTGTCTGAGAGGAACAAGTCCGTGTGTCCTACGTCTGCTGCAAAAAGGATGTAAGATGGGGTCGAAGCGTGGTGCAGCTCGTGGGATGAGGACGTTACGACCAGATTATAATGTGTTGAAGGTTGGTCGATAATCATTAGGCCAAACTCTAACAAACCAAGCTCGGCCTCACGAAGCCGAGTATGACTCGATGCTTATGAATCTGAGTCAATCCGTTTGCAATAGCTACGTAGTATAAAAACCGAACCCGTACGATAGGGGAAAACAGAGAATTGTCGTCCCCGGCCCTCATAAGGGCTTTTCCTGTCCGTTCCTAAGGTCGCTCGTGCTCGCTTATCAGCATCCCCGCTCCTCATCATAATGTAGTGACCGGACGGACTGCACTGCATGAATGGCGATCGTCGGTTCACAAGTGTCCATGTTCAAACAGCAGCAAGCACCAGCAAACGACCGGAGGCGATTCCTCGGGTATACTCAAGAAAATTGAGACGTGTCCAATACAATTTCACAATTTGTTGCCAGAGATCCCAAGACGTCTCACATCAACTGCCTCAGCTCCTCACGGGCAGCTCGGAGCCGCTTCATCTTCTCCTGAACCTCCCGCCGCGCTGTCACGACACTGATCTGCTCCTCTAGCATGCTCGTGCAGCGTTCGTGCGCGTCCAGCCCGGTAAGCTGAAGTCCCTCCTGGAGGGCCTTGTCGACGCCGCACTGTAAACCGAGTATGATCTCATGGTCGATAGCCATCGGCACCATGTCCGTGAAGCGCTTGTAGGCCACTATACGTCATGAATATCGTCAGCCCGTAGCTCACATGCCACACGTTTCTCTAGAGTCCGACGCTAACCTTGAAAGTACGCGCGAACGCTTGCCATGATGTTCAACGGCGCCTCCATCGGATCGGGGGGAAGCAACTTTGGGAGGTCAGTCTCTTGAATGGAAATCCCGAGGGCGTTGAGGCCAGAAAGGGCTTTGTTGATCGCGGCCTCTTGGTCGCTAGTCCGCCTTCGTCCTCGCCCCAGCTGGAGCTTCTCCACTAAATTATTTTCCCCTCGGGCATCTCGGTAGTAGGCTAGGAACTTGTCCTTATAGTTGGCAAAATAGTGCGTGTTGAGGGTGGTCGGGTTCCCTTCGAGGGAGAGCAACCACTGAATCTTTTCCTTGGTTCGATCGGCAGCTTCCTCCAGGTGGTCGTTGACGATCATTCTGTGTATTGGTCATGCTAGGTCAAGACGGCATCGCCGGATAGACGGGCGACTTACAAGATGGCTCGTTTTGCATGGCCTTTTCCCATCCGCGCGAAGTGGCGTTCGACGAGCTTCTCGAGGTCAGCCTTCAAAATCGCGTGAATCTGGTCGAACAGGACCATCGCGGGCCCGGCCCATTTTTTCGTGATTTCCTTAATGTAAGCGCATTGGACCACGAACGGATAATTGTCCGGCAGCTCGCGCGTGCGTGCGCTAGTTTCAAGAGTTTCTATCAGATATGCCGTAGACAGGCGCATGCAAAGAATGCTTACTCTTGAGCACGCTTTAGGACTTCGTCGATGTATATCTTTGCGTCAAGACGAGACCTCTCCTCCGACATGACGTCGTCATTGTCCTCGTCAGCCAAGAACGCTGCCTTGGGCAGCTCTTTCTTCGAGGCCCTGTCCCAAGGGGAGAAGTTTGGAGCGGTCTTTCGTATAGCAGCTTTAAATGCGTCCTGATGGGGGCGAATAGTCTGAAGTAGTCCATCTTCTTCGGGTGTTCCCTCGACGCGACGATCTAGGTCCCGAGAAAAGTCCCTAAGGAGTTGGAATATCTCCCCGACAGGGTCCGCGGACGGCTCCTTTGGCAAAGCGCGCAGTTTTTGGTCCGTCTCTTGGATCGCGCTCAGCAATTCCTCTTGGATTCTTGGGAGCCTGTTTCGTGTCGCAAGTTCGTCAGCGGAGAGACGGCGTACACAAATATCTCCTCACCTCATCTCGATCAGGTCCGACAAGATGAGACTCAGACGCTCAGTCAGGCAGCTCGTCCTCAAGAAGCGCTGATACTGTGGCTCCAAGTCGGACCACGGCTGCCTCGAGCTGAACCAGTCGTTCTCCTGTCGACGAGCATCGTCCCACGTGATCCCCTTCGCAACGTCCTGAGATGAGGGTTGCTTGACACAGTACCAGTTGTTGGCTAAAGGCTCCGTCTCGTTCCGCAGGATCTTGAGCCATGCGGGCTCTTCTCCCGTAGGAATGCGATCAGGTTTTGTGAGGACACCTTTTGAGCATACGGATCGTTCAGATACGAAGACAACGTGCTGGGAGGGGCGCACCAACGGTCCGCTTGCCGTCCTGGTCGTATTTCTTGGCAAGATGGTGCGCACCTTGATTCTCGAAGTCGGCTGGTTGACGATAATATCACCGAAAGTCCAGTATCAAGACCAGAGCGCTTACTCTCGCATGCGACGGTGAGCAAGATGACACAGCTTGGCTTCTCGATGTACGAAGTGACCAACGATTTGACGAGTTCGATGTCACGATCGTCGCCTCCTCTCCCGACGCTGGCGATGAGACCCGGAAGGTCGACGAACGAAAGGTCTGTGAGCTGTGGGCCGCTTATCTCCAACGAAACATAGTTTTTGGAAAACGACACTTCGTTGTCGTCCGGCAGATCATCTTGGTGGAGGTACATGTCATGATCTCGCGATGGATTCAGGATGGCTCGCTGAGCACGCCGGATTCGGTCCTCGACGAGGGATTTCGAAGTGATCGGAGCACCAAAGGGAACGATCTTGACGGGGATGGTTACACCCCTGGCATCAGTGCTAAAGTGAAGTTTCACCAAGCACTTCCACGGCGTGTCCGACTGCGCGAGTTTGCACTCGGTGGGGCACCTGCAGCGAGATAAGCACACACGACGAGACGGAGACAACGACCTCACCTGGTACACGTGCCCGAGGATCGCGGCAGAGTGATGCCCGAGATGGATTCGATAAGGGAGGACTTTCCCGCGCTCTGGTTCCCGATGACCGCAATCATTGGCAAGTCGATATCGGTCTGCACGCTGCAGGAAACAAGGCGTGAGTGCAGCAAGCTAACTGCGACGGAATCGCTCCGTACCCAGTGTCGCGCAGACGATTGATCAACTGGAGCATCACTCTCCGTTTCCCTGCTTTACCCGGACCGGCGAGCCCTACGCCAACCTCATCGTTGTGGCGATCGATGGTACCCACCAAAGAAACAGCAGAAGGGCTGGGAGGAGAGCCAGAGGATCCAGCTGCCAACACCACTGTGGAGGAGGAGCGGGCGTGTCGCCATCCGAGCTTGGGGGTGACTGGTGAGTTCATGTTACTGGAACGAAATTTACGGGGAGTCTTGATGGGGGTTATATACGCCGCGACACGAGCTGTGGCTTGACAAGCTAGGAAGATGGGCCACGATGCGCCCACAGCTCACTTGCCTCAAACACCCCGAGTGTCTGCGAATCCCTCTCCGTCGCAGGAGCCGACCGCCACTTGTGCTTGCGTTATTACAACACATTGCTAGGCCATCCAGGCAGAACTTCTTTCATAGGCTTGCATTTCCCGAATGTATCCGCCATTGCCACGCTCACCACACCACGGCCAACGGACAACCATTGAATGACCTGATCACCTTCATTTCGCTTCCTGAAGTGGTGTCGCAGATCCAGTGATGGTGTGAATCTGGACCCACGGCTGTCAAGCATGCGTCACGCCATCCACAGGAGACACAGGATGTGTACACGTCACCAGAATAGCAGGCGAGCTGTGGTTAGGCCGCTGAGCGCTGAGCTTGCGCTTCCGTGTTGACACTTGGAGTGGGAGTGGTCAATGCAAGTCGGCCTTGTGGCTGTGCCGCTGGACAGCCAAGTATGGATGCTTAGTCAGTGTAGTCAAAAGTCGTGCTAGCCAACAAGCCAATCCTTCCGGACCATCCGCTCGCTCGCCCAGCTCATGACATGGAGTCCTCCGCCGCGTTGGACGCTGATGAAGTCGTACACCGGGTGAAACGATTCAAGGTCTGCTCTTGCCTTTCCATCTCTCCTCGGGTTCTCATGGCTGGCCTCTAGTATCAATCGTACGCGGAATCGTTGAAGGACGTTCATCTGCCATCTGCACTCGATCTCACAAAGTTTGACCACGACATAGCGGTACTTTGTCGCGTTTGTGCTCTGTGGCACGCTCCAACGTCACTTGTGTGCTTTAGGACAACGAATCGCACTTCTACGCGTCTCTTCAACAATGGAGACAGCTCAATCTTTCTCCGTCGTTCGTCCAGTTCGCCAACAAGGCAGATCCACTTTCCCTTTCCATGCCCCTCCTTCTGCATAACTGGAGGGATATCGTCGAATTATGGACCGCTGCACTCGATGCCGCCGATGATGAAGCATTACGCGCACTTCTCGAGTATGCCACCGTCCCTTTACTCATACTTACTTCGCTCACTCGCTCACAGCCTTCTTCAAAAGCTTGCACACGACCTCCGAACAACACTATCGCCCGTCTATGCCAGCCTCCTAGCCAAACTTCTTCAATTTCTTCCCCGGTCTATTGCAACTCACGCACTGACAGCACTGCTAGCAACGTTGTCAGGGCTCTTCAGGTACCTTCTCGTGCCGTCTATACACTTGGATCTTTTACAGCAAACGTGGACTTCTTTTCATGCCGTCCTACCGGGCTGTTCTCCCGAGGTACAGCGTGCGGCGGCCGAGGTCTGGGCGTCTGTGCTGCGCCGCCTGAAGAGCTCTGCACGGGAGAAGGCTGTCCTCCTCATGGCCAACAATCTCGATGGCGTGGAAAATGCCAGTGCATGGATGCTTGTGTTTGCTTGCAGAGTTGGTGCATGTGACATCTCACGCCTTTAGCAACTAACACGCGACACACAGTCTGTCTCCGCTACCCTCCACACGACCTCGGCCTCGATAATTGGACCGGTGATCGATTGCTACCTAAGTTCCGAATGTCCCGACCTGCTCCACACGCTTCTGCGGCGCACACTCACTTCCATCATCCATCATTGCAAGGGTGCCGAGCAGTTTTCTGCTATCGCTGAGATACTTACGACTCGATTCTCGACCATCGTCAGTCAATCTTCATCAAGCGATGCGGAGGTAGAACATCTCCGCCGCGTGTTGCAACTGAGCAGTGTCGTTTGCAGCGTCCGCCAAGGGTCTCGGCTGTCTGGTGAGTGTTTCAGCTTTCTCTCACCCCGCGCTAATAGCACCGATCTCGCTCTCTCAAGTATCACAGCTGTCTCAATTTGCTTCCGCACTGCAGAATATCGTGATTTGCCCTGCGATCCAGGCCGCACTCCTTGATTTTTCTGTCTCAGTTCTTACAGCAGGAGATATGTCGATGGCCACAAGTGTTGGACGCACATTCATCACGAACGCCCTCAAAGTACCCAAGTTTGGAACTTCCCTTCTTGGTGCTCTTGCCGAGCTATCGTGGGGTGGCTGGAAACTTGTGGCTTTACCTGCCTTGTTCAGGTCCACCGGCGATCTCCTTGCCACGGAGCCAAAACAGACACTGCGCTTGTTTGCAAGTCTTCGATATTCCGATAAGCTCGGAGTGGTGGATGTTGTGTGGAGACGCACCGTCAATGTGTGGCTTTGCGAACGATTATCTCACTGGGAACTCAACCCAAACAGCGTGGATGAATTGCGTAACCTCTTGCCGCTATCGGCGTACGCCGAGAAGATGCCGGAATTGTTGGTAGGGATAGTCCAACGTATGCTAGATGCACCAGACCCAGAGGACTCTTGGAATGCGTCCCACGTGAACGCAGCCTGGGTTCTACGGGCATGTATGCACGCCCTTGCGGTGTCGAACGATGATTCGTGGAGACAACAGGTCGACTTTATAAGATGGACTCGAACAGTTGTGCAGCGTTGGTCGTGGTCTGAGTGTGCCCTGAATGGTCTGGCGAGTCTCGCACAGTCGAGGTAGGGCACCTGCTTCCTCTTCTTCTCATCAAATGGCATATTGACGACAGTTCCCGCCAGCCTCCCGATATCTGATGCTTTGTCATTTTCGGAGCTATACCTGCACTTGCGGACGTGTATCATTTCGCCCTCGCGATCGTTGCGTCTGAGCGCACTCAAGATTCTTTCCTCGAAGCTGGTGGAATCATCTCCCGGAGAACAGGATGTACTGAAACGGTGTTTACAAGGCGAGGAAGTCTCTTTGGACGCTCATGGCGTGCGCGAACGGGTGTTGCGAATCGGGCGCATTGGCCAGGTGATCAAGGACGACGAACCGCTGGCAACCGACCTTTGTATCCGATGGTTGATCTGTGAGCGCTTATCTCGTCTTTGCACGAACACTTCCCGATATTTTTGTGTAGCCCAACTGAAGGTCAATCTGCGACCATTGTGGTCCCCGGCTGCAGAGGCCCTTTCATCCTTGGCCAAGCGATTTGGCGATTCTGTTTGGGCGTGTCTCTTTGACGAGTTGCAAGCAGTTACCAGAGGTCCGGGCACTCGTAAAGATCCTGCGTGGCTGAGCGGCAACCACGAACAAGACGTGAATAGCGACCCTTGGGAAGAAGAACGGACGTGGAGAGACGGCGCTGCGCACAAGATTAGGGGTGTCATCGCGAGCTGGCTGGACGATCAATACGACAAAAAAGCTATCATTCACGTACGTGTGGGATCTCAAGTCTGAAGGATTGATATTCAGCACCGTCTTTTTCCCTCACAATAGGACCAGAGACCCCTTGACCGATTTGATCCTGTCATGTTTGAGACACAGTTGTTGTCGACGCTTGGGCAGTGCTCATCGCTCGCAGAGAAGCACAATCGCGAACTTGTCCCGTTCTTCCTGTCGATGGCGGTCGACGATGATGTGGTTTCAAGTCTTCCCCGCTATAAACTGACTGCATGGCTCGCGCTATTCAGCAAGTTCACCAATCCAAAGGCGGTTCATTCCGCGGAAACACTCCAGGCCCTTTACCGCACCCTATTATCGCATCCCGACCGCACGCTGCAAACACTAGCGCTTAGTTGTATATATACGTACAAGGATCCCAGCCTTGCAAGACACGAGGAGACGTTTCGGCATTTCCTAGACAATACCTTGTGGCGAGACGAACTGGCGCGTCTGGACTTGTCCTCTCTGGACGTCACAGATCGATCCAAGTTTGTAGACACGATGATCCGTCTGCTGTTTGGCATTATGCTCGAGAAGAAAGGACGGACGAGGGGAGGGGATCGAAGAACTGCAGTGCTTGGTACACTGGCGGCATGCTCGGAGGAAGAGCTCGGACTGCTAGTCGACCTAATGTTGAAACCGATCGGGTCGAGCAGCCGGGCGTGGCAAGACGAGCCATTTCAGTTGGGCGACGTGCCGCCCAGTGTGTCCCTCAAGCAGCAGGTTGGGCTTTTGAATCTGTTGGGAGATGTGTTGAGACACCTCGGGCCGAGGGTAGTGGCGCATTGGCCTGCACTTCTTGGAACTGCCCTGAACCTCATTGCGTCCGCACAAGCCCGATTAGGTGGGTCGAAGCAAAGTGAGGCGTTCGGTGTTGGTACTCACCGAGTCCGAGGGGAAGAGGAAGAGGAGGATCAAGAGGACAGCGATGCTGAAGGAGATGCAAGTGCTAACGAAGGTTCGACGAGGACGATACGCACCATCCGGCAACTCGGGTTTCGGCGGCTCGTAGACTTTTTCCGTAATCCCGTTGCCTTCGACTACTCACCCTACCTGCGGGCTTCATTTACCGCCATTATCTCCCCACGGCTTGCACTCCTCGATCAAGAAAACACACAGGCACCTTCAGCATTGCTAGATGTGTTTCATCTGTGGGCATCCCGACCCGAATATGCTGGTTATCTGGTGGACTATGACGACCGAGTTATGCCCAAAGTTCTGGGTTGCTTGGTCGCTACGAACGTGAAACCCGCCGTATTGACGCATGTCTTCGACATCGTCGATTTCTTACTCGCATCCTCCTCCGAGGACAACGTGATCGCGAACACCATCGTAAAACCACACTTGTCGACACTACTCGGGAATCTCACGACGCTTGTTGAGCGAATCAAGGGAGACCAACACTTGTCCAGTCCTATTGCGCAGCGGCAGATCAGCGTGCTGTCCCAAGTGGCTCATCATATTACCGATCCTATTCAGGCGTCCATTCTCGTAGGTCTGCTTCCGCCGTTGTTGCGCAAGCCAGGCAAAGTGGTCTCGGAAAAGACCAAGATCAACCTCCTTACGATCTTGAATAACTTGTTCGCCCTCGTGCCCGAGTTATCAGATTCAGCATCTTCGACATTTGCAAGGGTTTACGACCTGCTTTCTCACCTGTTTCTGGCGCTGCGTTCCAACAGTGCTCGGATAGCGCTTACCTCGACGTTCAACCAGCTGGCGTCCATTCACCCGAATCTCGGAAGCCTTGCAACACTGTTAGAGGCGCTAAACGCGTGTTCGAAAAAACGGCTGAACGAACCTGACTTCGATCGTCGATTGATGGCGTTCACGACGCTCAACGAGGAACGCCACGCAACTCTATCTGCTCGCGAATGGTTACCGATATCGTACAACGCACTGCATTTCATTCAAGACCCGGAGGAGCTAGCTATTCGTAACAACGCCGCATTCACGCTCCGCCGCCTCGTTGAGACAGTCGCGTCGGATGCACCGTTTGCGGCTGAAACCGAGCCACTCCTCATGCGTACTGTCCTTCCCTCGCTTAAGCGCACGTTGCGATCCAAGTCAGAGCTTGTCCGTGCTGAAGCTCTTGGTGTCATCGCTCACGCTGTGTTGAAATGCGAACGTATAGCATCACTTCAGGAGATGCGACCCTTGCTCGCGGCGGGTGACGATGAAGCAAGCTTCTTTATCAACATTCACCACATCCAGATCCATCGACGGACGAGGGCGCTTCGACGGCTTGGCGAACAATGCGAAGAAGGATATCTGCGCGCTAGAACTCTAGTGGAGATGTTTGTGCCGCTCGTGGAACATTATATCGTCTCGACGACGTCGCTTGACCACTTGTTGGTGGCCGAGGCGATCAACACACTGGGTCGTATCGCGAAGCAGCTACCATGGTCAGCATATTACACCCTCGTTCAAAAGTACGTTCGAGGCGCTAAGGACAAGGACGAGGCCGTCCGTGTGCGCGTACGCACGCTGGTTGCTCTTCTCGAAAACTTTCATTTCTCGATGGACGAATCGGCTCAAGAAACGGATGCCGATGTCACCGTGGACGATGATGCACTCGAAGGCGAGGTGCCCGCGATAGAGGTCCAGCCTCCACCCGTCGTTTCCTCTGTGAACATCAAGAAAATATCGGATGCGGTGAACGCGCGTCTCCTCCCGGCGTTGCTCGATTACCTGGAGAACCGCGACGAAAACGAGGATATCCTCCGGATCCCCGTCGCGGTCGGGATTGCCAACGTTGCACTGCACCTCCCGGCGAACACCAAAGAAGCCCAAATTGGGAAGCTCCTGACGACGTTGAGTCAAGCCCTGCGCAGTCGGTCTCAAGAAACACGTGACCTTGTGCGCGAGACGATGTGTCGGATTACGTTTGCATTGGGTCCCACATATCTTCCTCTGGCCCTTCACGAGCTGCGAGCGGCACTGTTGCGCGGACCACAACTCCATGTGCTTGCCTACGTCACGCATGCATTGTTGACCTATGTTACCTCGCCTGATCGTGCCGGCACCGCGTTCGACGATCTGGACGGATGCATCGACGATATTGCGCATGTCGCCTCGGAAGTCGTGTTTGGCGAGTCGGGCAAGGACGTGCAGCACGATGATTTCAGGACCAAGATGCGCGAGGTCAAGGCGAGCGCGTCGCGAGGCCTGGACTGTTTTGCCCTCTCTGCGCGGTACGTGTCGCCGAATCGGATTGGCGCGCTATTGCTGCCACTCAGGTCCGTGATGGAGGTGACGAACTCGACCAAGCCGATGCAACAGGTGGAGGAGGTGCTTCGACGGATCGCCAGTGGTCTCAATGCAAACGCACGTCTGAACCCGCCTGAGTTGTTGGTGCTGTGTCATACACTCATCAGTCAGAACGCCAAGTTTTTACAGGAGGCAGAGAGGAAAACGGCGTCGACGCCGAGGTTACAGGGCAGAGGGCACAAGGACGACTACGCGGTACAGACCAAGCGAAAGATTGTGGCCGACAACGATCACTATGCACACAACTCATATCGGTACGTGTCAAGTAATTACAATGTGTCTCGGGGCTGATTATTGTAACGGTGCCTTCGTTCTAGGTTTATTGCGTTTGGACTCGACTTGTTCACGACTGCCTATCGGCGGTCGCGGTTTGACCTGCACGACGGAAAGCTGCTAGCAAGACTGGAGCCGTTTACGAACCTGATCGGAAACACGCTGTATGCCGAATCGGAGGCCGTCATCGTTGCCGCTCTCAAGGCCGCACCGTGTATACTACAATGTCCCCTGAAGGGTGTATCCTCATCCGCACCTCTCATATCTCGTCAAATTCTCGCTATTATCCGTTCAATAGGGAGCGCAGAATCTGAGGTGACCCAAACGGCATTCAAGTCTCTCGCAACGATCCTAAGGGAGTGTCCGGCGTCAAACATCAAGGAAGAAGATCTTTTATTCCTCCTCGAGCTTCTCGCACCAGATGTCGAGGAACCAAGTAGACAGGCGAGCGTGTTCGTGCTGCTCCGGGCGATCGTTGCGCGCAAGTTGGTCGTTCCGGAGCTGTACGATCTCATGACGACAGTATCGTCTATCGTCGTCACCTCGCAATCGGCACACACGCGCGAATCTGCCCGGTCGCTCCTACTTCAGTTCTTGCTCGATTATCCGCAAGGCGCAGGTCGGTTACACACGACGCTCGCCTTTTTTGCGCGGAATCTGTCGTACGAACACGCGTCCGGGCGATCGAGCGTGCTCGAGCTTCTCCACGCGTTCGTCACCAAGTTTGACGTCGGCCTGATGACCAAATACGCCGAGATGCTGTTCGTCGCGCTCGTCTTGTGCGTCGCCAACGATGCAGAGAAGTCGTGTCGAGCGGCCGCTGCAGGTGTAATCCAAGTGCTCGTACGACGACTGGACGGGGAGCAACAGCAGCAACAAGAGGTGCAGCAGATGATGATGGGGCATTTACATGCGTGGGCCGTGCAGAAAGAAAAGGGCGCGCTGCGGAGCGTAGCAGTGCAAGTGTATGGGCTGGCTGTGGACGCGCTTCAACGCGCATCGACACCGTATCTGGATGCGATTCTGGACGACCTGGGCGCTGTCGCGGAAAGCAGCGCACAGTTACTTTCTTCTAGAGACGATAGTGACGCAGGAGAGGGAGAGACGACGAACGCGGATGCAGACTTGCATGGGGAATGGCATGCGACATACCAAACATTGCAGGCGTTGGCCAAGGTGTTGCAGGCGTTCCCGGAGGTGACGATGGCAGCTGGCAAGGTGCGGTGGACCGCAATCGTGGCGCTACTGGGATACCCGCATGCGTGGGTGCGAAGCGCGGCGTGTCGGTTACTTGGGGTGCTCTTTGCAGCGTGTTCGACGACCGCGACGGAGTCTTCGGGGACAAGTGCGGGTGAGGGTGAAGGTGTAGGCGCGGTGTTGACGCAAACGAGTATGAGGGACGTGGCAGACAAGCTGTGTGCGTTGCTCAAGAGTCCGAACGTGGAGACGACAGTGGCATTGCAGACCGTGAAGAATCTGTTTTTCGTCGGCAAGTGGTTCGTCGCGCGGAGGCTACCGTCAGAGCCAAAAGAGAGTCAGGGTGAAAACAGCGACGAAGATGCGGATCAAGACGGGGAAGACGGAGAGGAGGATAGAGAGAGCGACGTGCTTCCCTGGCTTTTCTCTAAGCTATCGTACCAAGCACGGTCTGCGCAGGTCACACGACGAAACAAGTCGACCGCACCGGTGCGTGTTGCTCCCTTTTCCCCCTTGCTCTGTCATTCATGATTTTACTTTTCGCTCTCATCGTCCCCCGATTTACTCACAAACTACAGGAGAACTGGGCTCTCTCGCCGCTATCCGTCCTACGTTTCTATGCGGCAATGACGTCACATATGGAGGCGACACAGCTCGAGGGATTTTTGCCACACATTCTCACGCCAGTCTACCGTATCACCGAGGAAGACACGATCCGGGATTCAGGGATGGGTACGTGTTTTTTCTGATGGTGATCGTTGCACTGACTCACGTGTGTGTGAACCCAGAGGAGCTCAAGGCAACCGCGATCGAGCTGCAGGATCTCGTCCAGACCAAAGTGGGCACGACAGCGTTTGCGGAGGCGTATAACCGGATCCGACAGGGGGTCGTGAGCGTACGACAAGCGCGGCGAGTCGCTCGGGTGACTAGGGTATGTTTCGCTCTGTCGGCTGCCACCTCATACATTCCTATAACTGTACTTTATTGTTTTCTTTGGCTGTGCAGGCGACGACAGACCCAGAAGGCGCTGCAAAACGCAAGCTGGTGCGAAACGTGATGAAGAAGGAGAGTCGGAAACGAAAGAGCAGAGCGTTTGCGTGCGTGTTTCTCTTTCTTCTTTACTGCTGAAACGTGAAACTCATCGTGAACTAGTGAGGGTCGAGGTCGCGTCAAGCGGCGGCGAGAAGTTTGAGCGCACGCATACGAGAATGACGTTTCGGACTATTTTTTTTTTTCAAGCAGTGCACGCAACCGTGTCCATCATTCTGTGGATACTCCTTCATTTTCAGAGGATTTTTTTTTTCCTGTGATGACCTTTTTATCTCGCTCTTGCAGATTGATAACTTATTGCCTACGTTTTGACGATTTCATTTCTTCTTTCTTTAACACGTCATCATGATGTCTTACGTCCCTACCCTCTCTCTCTGTTTCCTTTTCTTGCTGTCCCTTCACCAACCATACTACGAGTCCCTGTTTCGACGGAAAGCGAGCCCTTGGGAATGTTGACACTGACATCACCACGCGTGCTTAGCAATGGGTTTCATGACCCAGTGGAGACGAAACCTTACTGGTCTTAGTGCCAGTGACTGATAGTCGAGAACGCCTAGTTGTGTGATGTCGCAGAGCCTTACTATTTTCTGACGTGTGTCAACGCGCCAAGGGTCTATCTAGTTCTAGTTCAGACTGAGCGGGCGCGCGAGTGTTTTTTTTTTGGTGTTGGTCAGCAAGTTTGCCATTTGCCAATCAAAAAAACGCTTGTTTCATATCGGATAAGTGGCCGCGCGCGCATGCGCATGCATAACGGGCGGAATGATGCCCAATTCGAAACTTGCTAAAGGGCCGTTCAGTGGTGGGACGATGGCGGCGACGGCGACGAGTGGCACTGCGACTCGGAGGCGCCGATTGCCTCGAGCAACCCGTGCACGTGCACGCGAGAGGGAGCCTTCCTCGTTCTCGTCAGCGTTGACGGTGGCAAAAGAAAAACCCTTGGCCGCGTCCGACTGTGGATGCGACGGACGTAAAGAGAAGGCGTGCGAGAAGGCGCTCGGCTTCGCCTGGCTGTGAGCGTCACAGTCCAGACCCCACGGCGTGGGCCAGGCTCCAGTGGCCGCGCAACGCGTGTGGGGGGAAAACGAGCGTCTCTCGTCCCAGGATTCCGACGGTGCAGCCGCCGTGAGGTCGCGAAGCAACCGTGCGCACACGGTGAACAAGGTGAACAAGGATGCCGCCATCGGCCAAGCGCGATTGTAAGCAAACAGGAAACGCCGCCGGCCAAGGACGCAAAGAAATAGATTACCGTTACATGAGCGTGGGAAGACACGGAGCAAGGACGTGCGGAGAAGGAAAACACGAATGGAAGAGCGAGGAAATGAGGACAACGAGGCCAATCGCAAGCGCGTTCTCCAAGAGATGAGAAGAAGAAAAAAAGTGGGAGCGGACCGTTGGACGCGGGAGGGTGGATGGGGTGAATGTGTGCGTGCGTGCATGCTAAGACAAAGACAAGGACAAAGAATCAGGACGTCACACGAGCAACGTAAGCCAGGAAGACTGTTCTGTTCTTCCGTTTGTCATGGTGTAAAAACAAGGGAGCGGGAAAAGAAGAGGAAATCCAACAGTGAGGGTCATCGAACGAGGGTTAGCCTGGGTCCAATCCGATATCCAAGTGAAGCGGTCACGAAAACAAAGAATGTACCATCAGTATCTACAGTGCATGCCAAGGTGAACGAGGACGATCTAAGACGGCGCGCCATCTTTGGGGTGCGACAGTGGCCATGGGTTGCCGTCGCGACAGTAGGCAGGCGGGGGCGAGTCAATGTAGTCGGGCGTGGCGGGCGTGGTCGGCGTAAGCATGCCAGACTCGTCCTTGTACATGCTCGTGCGGTGTGCACGTGGGATGTATGCGGGCGTAAGGGGGAGAGGCGCAGGACGATGCTTTGGAGAGGGCGGGGCGGGGAAGGTCGAGTCGAACGGACTCTCTTTTGGATGGGCAAACGGATCGGGGTCAGCAAAGTCCCAGCTGGTGTCCTTTTGTCGGCGGGAAAGCCGAATGGGCTTGCGGACTGGGACGGGGATGGTCAGTGGCAAGCGACAGGATGGGTGGCGTGCGCACTGAATCCGAATTTGGACGAGGCCTCTGAGGGCGCAAAGGACGGACGGAAGGCGTACGAGGTGGGACGACGGGAGACGGGGATGGACTGGGACGGGTCGACACGGCGGAGGCGGAGGACGAGCCAGGTGAGGAGGACGGCCATGAGGACGCCGACGACGGAGACGGTGGCGGCGACGGCGACGAGGTTGGGCTGGGAGGGAGCGTTGTAGGTCGGGTCTGAGGGCGGGGTGGATGGCTCGGGGGTGCCGAAGCCGTCTGCAGACATGAGGAGGGGGAGGAGGACAAGGAGGAGGCCAGGCCGGTTACATCAGGCGGACGTGTTGCGAGCCCTTTTGAGTGCTAGTGCACATTGCATCCGTTCCCACTCTCGGACTATCATGCCCCAGGATTACGACGGCGACGAGCACACCCCACCCTGGCGCGACCGCGTCGCGGACAACTGGCAGATCGCCCTCCAGATCGCACACTCCAGCCTGCTCGGCCCCAGCACGAACACGCGTCTCGCCTTTCTCCGCGACGACCTCGCCTGGCTCATCCATCAAGGCATCTCCCTCTTTTCCCCCGCCTGCGCCGCTGACTCGCCCCAGATCTCACCCTTGCACAGATCCTGGACGTATTCAGACTTCTCACACAGACCTATCCCCGATACATCGACACCCCATCGCGCGATGCCGTACAGGATATCGGAATGCGTCTCATCCAAAAAGACGAGTCCGTCCGCGACGCCCCAAAGCTTGGCGTCCTGGACCACGTCCTTGGCTGGCTCGCAAACGAGGTGGCCCGCATATCAAAACCACCCCCCAGGTGTGGCCCCGTGTCTGCATGTCTGTCCCACGTTCATGAAGCCGTATCTCTAGCGCCTACGCCGCCGCAGATCTCTTTGTCCTCTTGAGCTGGTCCTGCAGTCTCTACACCACCTGTCTCTCCATCGCCGACTTCACCTCGTCTGACTCATGGCCCGTGCTGACTGGCATCCTTGCTACCCTCCTCGATCTCCTTCTCAGCCCCACCACCCGATCGAAACCCACCATGCAGAAGAGCGCGCTGGTTCGCACGCGCAGGGCATTGCGGTCCGCCCCTGAGCGTCTCCAGCTGCTCATAACCACATTGCTCACACTCGCAAAGTCGCGCCAAACACCTCTCGTCTATATCCCTCTTTTGAGCACTGCGGTTGATGTGACCATCCGCCTCAAAAACGTCAAGGACGAGTCTCTTAAGGAGATCGCACCGTCTATCAAGGTGGGTTCATCGTTCCTTACGTGGGCATTCCGACGCGAGCTGGTTTCAGGATGGCATCATAAACCTATATACGACCAACGTTCTCATGTCCAAGACGGCAGTCCCTGCACACACTTCCGTAAGTCCCTTTACAAACACTCGTCATTCGATTCACCGTGTCTGCAGAATGCATTGCACGATTTCATACGCACTACCATCGGTCCCGACGACCTTTCGAATTTAATCTTACCGACAATCGAAAAAGCGCTCCTCCGCTCTCCAGAATACTCCCTGAGCGGTGGGTTATCGCGTGCATCATCACGTGTCTGCCTAACGCTCCTCAGTGGTTGCCGATTTCTTCCTTGCCTACTCACCGCCCCTTGACGTACCCACCCTCAAAAAGTTGCTTGCCGCCACCCTCAACTCTGCCAAATCGAGCAACCCTACCGTGCGGACGCACGCATCGGGGCTCTTCAAGGTCCTGGCGCCCAAATTTCCAGACGAGTTTCTCGAGACGGCTGTCTCCGAGACGCTGACGCTCCCGCTGGCTGGCAAGACGGCAGGGGTAGACCATCGAGTGGCGCTATATACGATGCTCACGACGGTCCCAAAGCACGACGCCGCGTCGACCAGGCTCGTCGATGCGCTCCCGATGCTGATCGTTAAGGAGACTAGCGATGTCGCGATATCGTTGCTCGTGCGTGTCCTCCCGGCACACTTGGGCCACTTGCTTGCGCGCGATACGCCAGTGTCAGCCGACGTGACCGCGCTGATCACCAAAGAGATGAACAACAACGCCAAGCCGGGGCTGAAGCGTGCGTTCGTGAGCGTCGTCGGTGCTGCACTGTGGGGCGTAACCCAACCGAGCGGCAGCGTTGCGCAAGCGTTTGCAAAGGCGGTCGCTGGTCCTCTGGAGGGATGTATCAAGTCGGTGAGTGTGAATCCGCTCGGCGCGGCTGCCGGCCCGCTGGAAGGGTATGTTGCCGTAGCCCTCCTTCTCGGCCCGCTCGCCGCCACTCACGTATTTGGTGCGTTACTCTTTACGTCACGCGTCGGGCATCGGTCACAGATTGCTTTTACGCGATCCTCGATTGACGTCATTCATTCCGGCATTTTTGTTTTTGTTTATTAAATTTACATTTTCATCAGATGAAACCGTCTCGCGGAGTTTGACGGCGGAGATTTTGACGGGAACGGCTTCGAAGCCGTCCTTTCTTGTTTGGGACAAGGTCTACCAAAAGTTGTCACACGTCGACGACACGCAATGGCTCCTCCGGGCCGCTCAGCTCGCCCTGCCCAGACTTGAGCCTGAGCTGGCCAAGCACCATCATCTCAGGTGCGTCTTTGCCTGTTGCGAGGCCCTCTTTATTTGCTCATACTGTGTAGGGTCGCGTTCGGTGCCGTGTTTGTCCATCTCGCGGTCCATACCCCGTTCCCCGAAGTACGTAGGGCAACGACGGGGGTTCTCACGTCAGCGGTGACGGCAAGACCGCAGCTTCTGAATGTAGTGCTTCGCGACGCGCTGACAGCGTCGCTCACCAAACTTGCCCATGCATCCAAGCCCCCTCCCGCCGCGGCCCCGATAGTAACAGGTGACGAGCAAGAAAGAGAAAAAGAGAAACCCGCAGGAGACAAGCAGTCGCGGTATGCGGCCGTACTACTTGCTTGCACGAGTATCGGACACGATAGTCAGTTGGACAAGACTGCGCTTGAGGTGCTGGTCGTCGATTGGCTCGTACTGGCGCATCACCCGATGATTTGTATGTTTTCCTCGTTGAGTGCAGTTGAGATCTGACTTACCTCAGGTGGGCCGTCGCGCATTTTGTGGATCGAGTTGTGCCAGAGGGCGGGTACAGACCCGCTTGAGGTTCTGACCGGGCACGTCGATTTGGCACTCAAGCATGTCCTTGAGGCATCCACGACCGATCCCAAGGTGTGTCCTTTGTGTTGTCCCCGCTTTTGAAACATGAATCAGAAGAGACTGACTCACGATTCCCGCAATACCCGATCGAATCAACAGTTGGGCTTCGCTGAGGCGAGCTACCGCGCGATCGGCACGCTCGCGTTTATTGCTCCGGACGTTGTGTTACCGCGTGTGATGGACCAGCTTCACGCGGACATTGACGCGGACGCATTGTCTGCGCTGACGGAGGAAGAGCTCGGGATATGGGAGACGCCAGAAGGAACGACGTACGTTGATGGTGAGCGTCTCCCACATCGTTGTTTTATGTATGCACGCCCCCACAAGTGAGTGAACTTACACAGTCTTGTGCGGCCCCACAGTGCTTTCGACTCGCAAAAAGGACGAAGGACCGAAGAAGGGCAAAGATGCCGACATTGCGCGATGGGAAGCTGAGTTGCGTCAGAGCCTCGCGAACAAGAAGGGCAAGGCTTCTAGCGGTGCCGGCACGGGTGGGCTGTCCAAGGAAGCGCACGCACTAGTGCAGACGCAGCTCGCCAAGGAAGCCGCGGTCCGCGAACGCGTTGGTGCCCTTCGCGCGCGCCTCGTTCGTGCGCTCGCGTTTGTCAGGCGTCTCGTGAAGAGCGGTGACACGAACGTGAGACCATATGTGAGAACGGTTGCTGAGCGTTTGCTCCAGGGTGCGCTGAGTAAGGCGTCTGTGCGGCTGGTCGGGATGGAGGACGAAGCAGAGGAGGGCCCGTTTGAAACGTTTGTCGGTCTGACGCGGTGTTGCTCGGATCGGCTCGAGGGCCTCCGACGATGGATTGGCGTAGCAGTGTTGAGAGCGCTGGAGGTGCCGTGTGTACCCGAGGCGCAGGCGGCGGAACCGTTGAGTTGTCCGTTTCCGTTTCTCAGGGGATCCGTCTCGTGATGTGTCTGACGATGTCGACAGCGTTAGTGCTACGTGTGCTCTACAGGCTTCGGACGCTGTCAGAACAAGCCCCGTTCGACGCAGCGACGTTTTCGTTTTCGTTCTTCTTGCTTGCGCATGTCGCCCGTACGGGTGGGGTAGGCGTGCGCAAAGAGGAAGAGCAAGACGAGGACGAAGCGCTTGAGCAAGTTGCACTCTCATTGGATGTGATCAGGTTTCATCGGAGTGAATGTATGTATTCTGCGTGGTCTAAGCGCGACATTCATGCTTACGCTTTTCACACTCCGACTACTTCTAGTCTCGGATGCGGCCTTTCCTCGCAAGATAACGCTTGAGCACGTGTTGCAGGTAGTGCGGACGCAGCCGCGCCTGAGCAAGGATGCGTCTTCGCTTCTCGTCGACCTTGGTGGGGCCATCCAAGCGAGCGCGACGCGGGAGGAGGTCGGGGTGTTGATCAAAGGAACGCTCCTCCAAGAGACGCACGTGCGAAGTTCGTGTTTGCAAGCGCTCCAGGTGCGTGAACTCTTCGTTGTCTCTTGTGTTTTTCCAACCCAGAGCCGGGGTTATATGATAGCCGTTTGACTTGACCGAATTGGATTGGTCTCCCGAGCTTTGGATTGCATGTCACGATGAGGACGAGCAGAACGCACGGTTGGCGAGTCATTTGTGGGAGGACAACGGGTTGGATGTATCTCAGAGGTATCTGGACGACATGCTGACTTTCTTGGGCGAGCTTCCCATTTTTGCGCCTACTTTTTTTGTCGCTGACTATGTTTGGCAATGACATGAACAGGCCACGAGCATGCGTACGTGAGGACGAGCGCTGCGGCTGCACTTGCAGACGCGGTCGAGCATCATCCACGATTGGGCCCTGAAACCGTCAACGCACTACAGGCGCTGTATCGGGAAAAGGTTAGTGTATGCTTGGACGCGTTCATGATCTCATGCATTTCGTTCCACTTTGATTATCGCCAGGCCAAGATCCTAGCGCCCGAGTTTGACGAATATGTAACTGTCACGAGTGCCTTTGTCATTGCCTCCAAGTATTCTGACTGTGCGCCGTAGGGCATGGTCATCGCACAAAGTTTGGATCGCACGGATCCATGGCCGACACGTGTTGCGATCGCCTTGGCGTTTGAACGGCTCGCGCGCTCTTTCCCCGAGTCACAGATCGAGCCCTTTTTCAGGTTTCTCATCCAAGATGAAGCGCTGGGCGATCGCTTGCCCGACGTACGACAGGAGATGTTGCACGCCGGCGCGGCCATCATCGACCACCACGGTGCATCCCAGCTTACTGGACTCCTGTCCACGTTCGAGGCGCACCTCGCGGGGCCGAGTCCGGCGAACGAGACGGGCGACCAGATCAAGGAGGCGGTCGTGATCTTGTTTGGGCGCGCTGCGCGGCACCTCGCGTCGTCCGACGTACGCATACCGGGCATCGTCGACCGTCTGGTGGAGGCGCTCCAGACGCCGGCGGAGCAGGTACAGATGGCCGTGTCGGACTGTCTCGTTCCACTCGTGACGTTGATGGGTGGCGACCGCAGCGCGCGGTTGATTGACACGTTGTTCACGACGCTATTCGACGCGCCCAAGTACGCAGCGCGGCGCGGTGCCGCATATGGCTTGGCAGGCGCCATCAAGGGACTCGGGGTCGGTGCGATGAAGCGGTACGACGTAACTGAACGGCTACGCGTCGCGGCCGAGGACAAGAAGCGGTTCGAGCTCCGGCAGGGCGCCATGTTTGCGTTTGAGACGCTCTCGTCGATGCTCGGACGGCTGTTCGAGCCATACATCACCTTTATCCTCCCAATCCTACTCACTGCGTTTGGGGACGGGACTGCGGACGTGCGCGAGGCGGCGCAGGATGCGGCACGCGTGATCATGGGCAACATGTCTGGGTACGGCGTCAAGCTCATCCTGCCCTCGCTACTCTCGGGGCTAGACGAAAAACAGTGGCGGTCCAAAAAGGGCTCGATCGAGTTGCTGGGTACGATGGCCTATTGTTCTCCACGCCAGCTCTCGCTCTCGCTTCCGATCGTGATACCTAGGTTGACGGGCGTGCTGACGGACACGCACGCGCAGGTCAAGGCGTCGGCGAACAAGAGCTTGAAAAAGTTTGGGGAGGTGATCAGTAATCCCGAGATTCAGGCGCTCGTGCCGACGTTGCTCAAGGCGCTCGTGGATCCGGCCAAGACGACGAACGCGTTGTCGGCGCTGCTCAGGACGTCGTTTATGCACTACATTGACCATTCGTCGCTTGCCCTCGTACGTCGCCATTTGTTCATCATTTGTTAGAAAAGGACGATGAGATTGATGCTCTCTGAAATTGATCATGGATAGGTCATTCCGATCGTTGAGAGAGGATTGAGGGAGCGTGGTGCGGAGGGCAAGAAGAAGGCAGCCCAGATCGTGGGCAACTTGGCCTCGCTAACAGACTCCAAGGATTTCGTACCTTATCTGTCCAGTCTGCTGCCGATGGTGCACGTCGTGCTCGTCGACCCCGTGCCGGAGGCCCGTGCGACCGCGGCCAAGACGCTCGGGACGCTGGTTGAGCGCCTCGGCGAGATTCACTTCCCCGACCTCGTTCCTGGCTTGCTGAGGACGCTCAAGACGGAGACGTCGGGCGTTGATCGACAAGGTGCCGCTCAGGGCCTGAGCGAGGTCCTTTCCGGGCTTGGCATGGACCGCCTCGAGGGTTTGCTCCCGGACATTATCGCGAACGCGCAGTCGCCACGGAGCACGGTCCGCGAAGGGTTCATGTCCCTGCTCGTGTACCTGCCCGCGACGTTTGGGAACCGGTTCCAGCCACACCTGCCCAAGATCGTGGCGCCGATTCTGAGCGGTCTGGCGGACACGGAGGAGTATGTGCGTGAGGCGGCGATGCGTGCGGGGCGGATGATTGTGGCCAACTATTCGAACAGGGCGATCGACTTGTTGTTGCCCGAGCTGGAGCAGGGGATGTTTGATTCCGGCTGGCGGATCAGGGTACGTTCTTCGTCTCTTTCGTCGCTCCCACGTGCTGTGACCGATGCGCGTGTTGCTTTTGTGACCTCTAGCAATCTTCGATCACGCTCGTCGGTGAACTGTTGTTCAAGGTGTCTGGTATCACAAGCAAACTTGAGACGGGCGGTGACGATGACGACGACACGGCCGAAGCGACGGTCGCAGAGTCTTCTCGTCGTGCGCTCACAGAGGTGTTGGGTGCTGAGCGACGCGATCGGATCCTGTCGGCGCTGTATCTGGCACGACAGGACGCGGTTAACGTCGTCCGGCAGTCGTCCGTTCATATCTGGAAGGCGCTCGTGCACAATACACCGAGAACAGGTATGAATGGCGCATACACCCGAGTAGGACGATGTGCTCATGATTCTGCTGAATAGTTCGCGAAATTTTGCCCGAATTGGTTGGGCAACTGGTCAAGCTGTGTTCGAGCGATGAGTTTGAGCAACAAGAGGTATGTGTTGTTCTGCGTCGCCTTGTTATGTGGGCTTTGATCGCGTGTCCTGCGGGATCGTAATGCTCATAGACCGCGACGCGTACGACTGCTGAGCTGTGCCGCAAGTTTGGCGAAAAGATTTTGGGCGAAATCATTCCGATATTACAAAACAAGGCGCGAGCGTCGCCCGACGTGCATACCCGCCAGGGTGTGTGCCTTATGTTGACGGACATCATGTATGTCCTCTGTTTACTCCGACGTTCCAGTACCCGCTGACGGTTCATAGGGAGAGCACGACAGACACGCAGCGTGAAGGCCACGAGAGTGAGATCATCAACATGGTCCGTACCTCGCTCGTGGACGACGACGCGACCGTCCGGACGGTGGCCGCGAAAGCGTTCGACACCCTTCAGGAGCACATTGGAGCGAGAGCGATCGACCAGACCATACCGACGCTGCTGGAGGCCCTTCGTCAGCCCGGAGAGAGTTCTGGGACAGCCCTTCAGGCTCTTCGGGAGGTGATGTCGGTGAGTCGGAACGGAAACCAGAACGTTCTTTTCCTCTGACGTTGTGTGCATTCGGGTTAGGTTCGGGCGGCGACGGTGTTCCCTGTGTTGATTCCTACGTTGACTGCGACACCGATGACGGTGTTCAATGCGCGCGCACTTGCATCTCTTGTCACCGTGGCCGGCAACGCACTCAGCAAACGGTTGACAGTTATCTTGAGTGCGTTGGTCAAGGTGCTCGAAGAAGAGGGGAAGGACGAGGAGCTGATTACCGCGCTCGATGAGGCGCTGCGTGCGTTGCTCGGTTCAATCGAGGATCCTGAAGGGCTAAATACGTTGATGTTGTTGCTCCTTGGATGGTATGCGTGTATTTTCTTCTGTTTCTGGCATCGTTTCTGATTTTTGGGACAACGTAATAGGACGAAGAATGAGGCTCCGAGGCGCCGTGCAAGTGCTTGCGACTTGTTTGCCCTCTTTTGCGAGGAATCCGAACTCGATTCGTCTCTATACCGAGTGGACTGGGTCCGACAGCTCATTTCCTTGTTTGACGACCTGGAAGTGGACGTTCACACTGCGGCGTGGAAGGCGTTTGACACCTTTGTGAAATCCGTGCCCAAGGACGAACTGGAGCCGTTGGTCGTGCCTCTTCGTCGAACGATTGAAAGCACAGGTGCACCTGGACGGACGGTACCTGGGTTCAGTCTCCCCAAGGGCGTGGCATCCAGTATGCCCATCATCATTGCCGGTCTTACCACGGGAAGCAATGAACAGCGGGAGAATGCTGCGTACGCGATCGGAGATCTCGTCGAACGCACCGACGAGACCGCTATCAAGCCGTTCGTCGTTCCGTTCACGGGTCCACTTATCCGTGTCGCGACTCAAGCGACAACATACCCTCCGGGCGTCAAAACTGCGATCCTGACCGCGCTGGCAACGATGTTGGAGCGGATACCGAACCATGTGAAGCCGTTCTTTCCTCAGCTGCAGCGGACGTTTGTGAAGTCGGTCAGCGATCTGACGAGCATTGTCGTGCGCACGCGGGCTGCGGACGCGCTCGGCGTGTTGATGCGTAGTCAGCCGCGTGTGGATCCGGTGGTGACAGAACTCGTCGCGGGTGCGCGAGGGAGCGAAGAGGAGGTTGCGGCGAGTTTCGTGCTCGCGCTGTCCCATGTCGTTCGAAGCGCGGTGGTGCATGGTGGAGTGGGCGACAAGGCGAGGGAGACGTGCATTGAATTGGTGCACGAAGCTTTCCGAGGGGCACACGAAGGTCTTATTTTCCTCTTGTTCACGTCGAACTGACGGATTTGACATTGGACATTGCTGCAGATCACTACACGCAGGCCGTGGCACGCCTCGTCGCGTCCCTGTCGACGACAAACCCGCGCTCGCTGAGATTGGTCGTCAAGTGAGGTGTTTCGTTTTCCTTGTCGGTGCCGATGTTGACGCCCGCCGTTTCATTGTAGTACGTACCTTGTCTCCGGAACGCCACCGTCGGCATTGTCCTCGCACACCATTCTCGCAGTCCTGCAACCCGGGGACGAGGATGCGGATGACCACGCCCTGCTTCGAGCCGATGAGACGCTGTTCGCTAAGTTGGGCGTGCTGCGCAGCGTGGCGCTCAAGGTGAAGGAGAGCGTTGCGAATGAGCGACCTGTGATCTCACGTCCGGCAAGAGACGCGCGGGAAATTTTGAGAGAGATGGCGGCGAGAGTGACGGGGGCGACGGATGGGGAGAACAGCTTGACGGGGGTGTTCTGAACGAGGGACAAAAGTCATGTGGGTCGTAGGAAAAGTCCAGCACGGAACCTGGTCAGCACGGGATACAGAGTCCCCATGATCGTGAGTTTGTACGCCCAGAATGCACGCTTGCACATATTGTTTCTTGCGGTGACGTTCGACGTGTCGATGTGCTAGTTTCCCTGTGCCTTGTTTGCTTTGTTGCCAGCGGCGTGCGGGAACGGCCGTTCTTGTTGGATCCATCCACGATCGACGGGACGAAGAGCGACTTGGAGGGGTAGTTGATCAGTTATAGGTGGCCAAGTACCGAGATGAGTACGGTGAGCCGAGCTAAACATCTTTGCTTACCTTTTTGACTGTGGTCTTCGACACTGGTCACTGCAGTGGCTACCTGATTGATGTTGAGAGGACTGTCTGGGCCGCCCATCGGAAACACCTGTCGGCTTGAAAGAGGAGATGATGATGACGACCCGTTCATGAGAGAGCTGGTTTAGTTTGACCACGCCCTCCGTGGTGCCGAGCTTTCACTAATGACTGTGGAAGGGGTCCCGAGAAATTGATTGGCGATTGAACTTTAGTCCGTTACCCCATGCATCGCCACTACCGTGCGGCCCTCACAGGTGCATACAGTATGCTGTGGATCTTAAGTAAGTTCAATCATATCTTTAGCGCCTGCACTTACCTCGCCTCGACGAAATCGCTAGCTCGCGAACAAACGAACTACTGTCGTACTACCATGTCGAGCGTCGCACCATGCAAGGGCGGTAACCATTACTCCCTGCCACATGCACTGCGCATGATGGCATCTAGACGTATAGTATCGTCGCTTGCTTATCTCTCTGATGGGAGACGAATTGTCATCGGCTCTCTTGGCGGAATCGTCAGTATCTGGGACGTGCAAGCCGGAAAGCAAGAAGGGTCCGACATGGGGGACTTGGGTGACGTCACAAGAGGCTGCGATGTCATGGTGACTCGGGATGGCAGACACATTATCAGCAAGTCCTGGGATGAGAAGATCAGATTCTGGGATGTCGAATCGCTCAAGCTCGTCAAAGTACGGACTTGTCCCAGAGCTCTTTGCATCGCCATTTCGCCAGACGACAGAGTCGCTGCGGTCAGTTCGAAAGAGACGATTTCTATCTATGGCACGGAGGAATTCAACCAGATCCGATCCATTCCAGTCGGCGAATTCGTCCGCACAATCGCATTTTCTCCTGGCAGCGATAAACTCGCATGTGGCACAATCACAGACATCCGCGTTTATACCGTCAGCAATGGCAAGCTCGCTCTCGGTCCGATGAGCGGCCGGTTCTGTGATCTGTTGTGGTCACGCGACGGCGGCAGGTTCTTTTCTAGCTCGCAGGACAAAACGATCCAATGTCGGGGTTCAGCCACAGGAAAACCAATTGGACGGCCATGGACGGGCCACACCAACCAGATATCCTCTCTCTCCCTTTCCCCAGATGGATCGATCCTTGCAAGCGCGTCCTGGGATAAAACTATTCGTTTCTGGGATGCATCCACCGGGGACCCTGTGGGAAGACTTCTTCAACACAACCAGGCTGTGAAGACAGTATGTTTCTCTCCCTGCGGCGGATTTGTCACATCAGTGGAGGGCAGTAGGATATTTCTATGGAGGGCGCCTGGGAAGGGCATCGTCGGAGATTGGGTAAAGTCCTTCTAGTGACACAAAGTCCTTGTACTCACCATATACATATGCAGACCCATCCAGCAGCAGTTTTCAGCGAGGACATCTCATCAAGACCACTTGCTCCACCACCACTGTATCCGTCTCACGTTCCTGAACAATTGCAGGATTCTAGTTTCTTTGTGAGTTGTTGCATACCATCACTATCTGGCTGAGGGCTCATACTTCGGAGGCACATGTACCATATTGTCTTACCACAACTGCCTCAAGATCGAATCCACATTCCATTATTGTTCCATGTGAGCAAAATTGTGAACAAAGCAATTCTTTGGAAGTGATGCCAGGTGGGGTGGATATTCGGCTCTCTGCGGAGTATCCACAGATATCTCTGTCGAGAGCCCATAGGAGAGGCACTGCCTCGAATGGGGTAACCACTCGCCCAATCTCTCAGAGTCCTTGTAGTGATCACTCTCCACACACGCTCAGATCCATCTGCCACCGCACCTCCATAAACCGTCCCATTTGTTTGGACACACATTCACTAGTATCAATAAACCTCCTCCACTAGACCTCACATCCTATATCATCAAGAATACCGATCAATATATTGCTGGAGGGGGTTTTGGCGATGTATACCGGTGTCGGCATCGTGGTGTTCCGAACTTGGAGGTTCGTCTGTCACTTATGACTTGAATCACATCCAATTCACCTCGTCATCAGGTAGCAGTAAAGGCATTTCGGTTCAAGCTCGGATTAGATGGGGATGTTAGTGGTGAATCTTACAAGGTAAGTCGGCTGGACTAGTCCACGAAATTGACATTGGATAATTTATTGACGTAGATGCTCCGTCGAGAACTCGGGATTTGGAGGCGACTCGATCACCCAAATGTGGTTCCATTCCTGGGCATTGCATACGGCTTTGGCATGTCTGGGGCAATGTCGCTGGTGTCGTTGTGGATGCCCAATGGGTCTCTTCATAATTTCATGGAAATCTATAATGCCAATCTCAGTGTCGGCCACCGGCTTCAGTTAGTAAGTCGGATGATATGTCAATTGGTTCCATGTTCATGAACCTGCGTGACAGCTGCTGAATATTGCCGACGGATTACACTACTGTGGGTCCAGCCCATTCATTGTTTCCCATGCATGACAACAAGGACGTCCACAGTGCATTCTCTCCAGGTCGTTCATGGTGACCTGAATTGTGTATGTGAGTTTACAATTATCAGAGTGCATTCAATCTGACGAAGTGACAGAATAACGTCTTGCTTGACACAAATTGCAATGCCCGTCTGGCCGACTTCGGATATTCTTCCCTGATAGGGAATATTCCAGAGGCATTGTCCTACCTGCAAAGGTCCACTACGCGTCCGGGAGCATTGCGCTGGGTTGCACCTGAGCAGATTGATCTAGGCAATATGTTTGAGAGGACGCCAAAGAATGATGTATACTCATTTGGATGTGTTGCCCTCCAGGCGAGTATGTTGGACATTCAAGATGACATCACTCTAATGATTTTGCAGGTGTTGTCTGGTAAACAGCCATGGTCTGAACTTCAATATGATGCGGCCGTCGTTTTATGCCTAGCGAGAGGCCAGAAGCCAGGTCGACCAGAGTGCGAGATGTTGAAGGATTCACACTGGAGTTTAATTGAGCGGTGCTGGTCTCAGGTACAGGAGCGTCCTGATATGGAGATGATAATTTCTGCTGTGCAGCAATTCTTGGACGATTCCCCGGTGTCGCAACCCCTGAAGGAGTTGGTGGTGCTGTGGTCGAGTCAGGCCGATTCTTCGGTCAATGAATTGTTGTCCCATCCGAGCCGAACGGAACCTGTCAAGAGTGACTTGGGAAGTCATGTAAGCCTGGTGGCTGGCAACAAGGGTGGCATAGAACGGTATGCACTGATTATCTCAGTTTCATGTACTCGTTTTCACGTTGCTGTCGACCAGCGTTTCGGACGTGTCGAGTCCGGATAGACTGCTGGAAGATAATTTTCATCACACACTATCACCACTGGCAAGAAGGGTGGTGAGGCGTAGCGTCGGAGAGTTGCTCAAACCAGTGAGCGAGGCTGAGTCACACCCAGGTCACCCCCGAAAGAGGCAGCGTATATAGTTCTGCTAGGTAATTATTCGTTTATATCATACCACGCTTTTTGGATTCGGGTACCTGTTGGATGGTGAATCGTGATCGCATTATGGTCTTCAAGAGGGTCTCAGGGATCTGTTTTCTCATCTCGAATATTTAGCTTTCAGTACTGCTGTGAGGCGCCCTCTAGTGTGCGAGAGTGATACTTCGTCTCTTGCTAACACATCACGCGCTTTCGACCCCCTTCTGAATTTATCACGACAGGCACGAACGAATAAGATTCATGAACGTACTCTCTCCAACAGACATTGGCGAAAAACGTTCTGCCTAGGATCTCGGGTAGATTACCTTCTAAATCATATTTAAGATAGTTATTTCTTGCCCGTGCCGTATACACATCTGCAGATGCAGTCGTGAGCCACTGTACCAGCGTGGAGGACGAACTGCCTGTCTGAGCAGTGGAGTCTCATTTTGTCAGATCGTGAGGAAGTCGGGTCCCGATTGGCAGCTTCTTCCAGATTGTCTTCGTTTAGCATCGCCCTGGATAGCGTTCGGCGTGCGTCTCTGGATCGGTCCATCAAGAGCGCATACACTAGGTCGAACAGTACAAGACCGCCCCTTCGAGTCTGACATGGTGCCGTCACGCACGTGGCAATTGCATTCGATGATTTCTGCATCGAGACTTTCTCTCAAGGGAAGATGTCGGGGACAGTCCTTTGTGCAGCGATCTCGACTCGGGGCAGTTCATCTTCCCCTGGACCCGGAGCCCTCCCGGACACGCGAATCGAGGTTCCGAACAGGACTGCTAAGAGACTGGCTGACGGCTCCTCTGGCAGAGCGGTCTCGCAGATCGCGTTCATCAGCTCCCCTTGGCGCTTTGAGAGCCTGTGATGTTCCGCACCTCTGGCATACACGGAAAATCAACTCATGCCGAATGCCTACTATCACGCCAACTACAGCCTCGAGTGCCTGAGTTGTGACCGGAATGCCCGAGGGGACATGGTGGCCGCCCTTCTATCCCAGGACCTTGGCTACCGCGAGACGTCACGCACGAAACCGTGCGTGTTCGCGTGATTCCAAAGTACTAGTCTGCTTCCAAGACTATAACCATGGCAGATGACATTCATGTCACGTTCGATGTGATAACCTCCCAGGAAAGAATGACTGAATGATTAGAAGTTCAGATGGGCTTCGATCATGTCCGACGCCCGATAAACAGCAGCTGCTAAACATTCTCCTAAGATTAGCAGAATATTGGATGGCCCACCTCGTGTGTGAATATGTATGACAAAACACCCAATTTGCAAACGCTTTCAATTCGTTGTGGCATGGTTTCATGTTCGCGAACATGCATCTAGCAGTCGGATCCGACAGACTTTGTGAGTACCCTCGCCTCATGGCTGGACACAAGAGCTGATAGAACGCCCAGACCTGTGGGGGACCTTATTGGACACGATAAAAGCCAAGGAAAAATGCATGATTTAACAAACAGAGAACATCGCTAGTGATCCGACCGAGCAAGAGCTGCCGATAGAACACGGACAATAATTCGGACATGTACTGAAGGAGAGTCTCGGACGACGGGACTCCTTTGCGGGGGTGTGACCACTTCTTGTCCGACGGTGACCGGAAGAGAGGAATCGGAGTTCTGAGACATGACCACCACAGCCACCGAGGAACTTCTGCCCTTCCTCCCAATGCAGGGATTATTGAGAAGCACAACACGGCGTCGACCAGCCCAAATCCTGCGGCGCAGACGGCGAAACGCTCTCCGCCTGACGTGTGTGTCCTCCCTCTGTCTGACCTTACCGTTCGCTCACTTGCTCCCCCTTAGCATACCCTCGGTGCCGCCCGTTGTCCTTGGCACCCCCACCTTGGCAATGACGCCCGCCTCAGCGAACTCTATGACCAACGCTCGGGCAGATTCCTTCGTGTCCAACTCTACCCTAAGGCAAAGGTCAACGATATCACGACGGACATCAGGAATACCGATCTCTCCGTCAGCCTCTCCACCACCATGATGACAAGGCGACCCTGATGGACATCAGCGCAAAACTCTCTTGGCATTCTTAGTGGCCTCATCAAAGTCTCGGGCTCGGTCCACTACAACGACGAGAGATTCAACTTCACCTGGTATGCGTACGCTCCTGCTCTCAAGATGCGCCTTGACGAGCAGTCCATCCTTTCTACCGAGGATTCACTGGGATTACCGTTCTCCTAGTTACGCTAGAGGACTACATCAATACTATGTTGGCTACCCATTTCGTCTATGCTGCACCTACGGTGACAACTATATCATCGTCAATCTCGTCGCCACTGCTCGCCAGAAAGTCTCGGCTGTCCGAGGAAAGGACGTCGAGGGCAACTTGCGCTTGTAATTCGACAAATCGAAGGCCTCATCAACCTGGACGGCGAAGTGAGTGCAAAGATCAAGAATTCGTTTAATCTTTGGACGACAAGTTCGATCTCGTCGCGCGCACATTTTCTCACGCCGACACATCTTCTTGATTCCCTCTTCGCAGATCCACGGCGATGTCGCTCCGCCCACAGCTCCCGTCGACTCCGAGAACCTCCTCGATACGTTCCAAAAAGCTGCCGGGTATATCAGCAAGGACGGAGGCGTCCCAATCTCGGTTACCCTTCAGCCCCTTCCTCCAAAGTTGCACAAAGCAGGTCTCATCTACATTTCGCTACAGGGTTTGTCGACGACGTTTTATCAGCAGTGTTCTCCAAGCTTGGGGACTATTCTAGTCGTTTGTACAGGGATATGTTCCTGAGCTGGCCCGGACGACTCGCATTGTCGTTGTCACATTCTTGGGAAGCACAACGAGCTGCGCTATGCGCTCATCAGATTCTGGACGATTGTCCGCATGGAACGAAGCCGCCTTCCCGTTCCATTTTTCGAGCAAGGCTATTTCTTCTTCCGACACTGCACTGGCGGGTCACGCATCTCCCCCCGACCGGAAAAAGGGTGGAATATTAGCAACGAAGCGGTGCTTAAAGAAATCGACACTTGGTGTGAAGAGCATATCGATCCGGATTTATAAATAAGTGGGAAGACACCGAAACAATACTGACCTAGCCTCATGGCGCTGGAGAAAGAACTCTCGTGGTTCCAGCCCTTTGCCTCCGACATTCAGAAAGAGAGAGAGTATACGCAGTCCTTCCCTTTGAGCACTCTCGAGACCGTGTCCGATGCTATCCCGACCCAGAGGACGATCTCACCCTCCGTCATGACCCCCTTAGCCGCTGAAAAGGGGGACTCTAATCTGACCATCGTCCAGCACCTCGCACTTCTTTGCAAGTACGCTAATTCTTTCCATCCCGCTGCCGATCCTGCATACTAGTTTTATGCGGAGGATGTGGGTAATCTCGACTTCGAGTTTGAGCCTCCTGGACTTTCTCGACGCTCGAGATTCCGCTCTTTTTGTTGGCGCAGCTGATGATTATGGCGAACTAACTTGGGCTGGTTCTCGCTGCACATGCGCTCCCATTGTTTGTCACATCTGACAAGAGTGGCATGTATGCGGCGGTTCTAGCAATATTGTTGCACCGCACTAAGCCGTCGGAAAGATTATGTAGTAATCGTCCGTTGTCGAGCCCTGCAAGCTTGAATAGCAAGGATTCATTCATAGTCCATGCGCTGTCACCTTCGCGCTTCTCACCCATTTCTTTCCTTGCCATTCTCAGACACTGATAAGCCGTTCCTGGAGTTGCGGGACCGGTCCTTCTCTACTGTGCTCGGTGACCGTACTGTCAAATTAAACGCAGATAGAAGCGCCGTGCAACACGTTTGCCCTCTTTTGCGAGGAATCCAAATTTGATTCGTCTTTGTACCGAGTAGACTGGATCGGACAGCTCATTTCCCTGTTTGAGGATCTGAAAGCGGACGTTCACAGCGCGGCATGGAGGGTGTTTGTTACGTTTGCGAAATCCGTGCCCAAGGACGAACTGGAACCCTTGGTCCTATCTGCTCGTCGAACGATGGAGCGTACAGGTGCACCGGGACGGAGGGTGCCTAGGTTCAGTCTTCCAGGGCATGGCATTCAACATGCTTGTTATCATTGCTTATCTCACTATGGGAAGTAACGAACAGCACAAGAATGCCGCGTACGCGATCAGAGAGCTCGTCGAACGCACCGACGAGACTGCCATCAAGCCGCTTACGGGTCCGCTTATTCGTGCTGCGACCCAAGTGACGACTGTACCTTCTGTGCGTCAGGACCACGATCCTGGCCACACTTGCAACGATGTTGGAATGGATATCAAACCATGCGAAGCCATGGTTTCCTCCGTTGCAGTGGATGCCTTATCAAGTCGGTCAGCGATCTGACCAGCATGGTTGTGCGCACACGGGCTGTGGACGGGCCCGGTTTTGACGTTGATACCCGCCGCTTTACTGTACTACATGCCTTGTCCTGGAACGTCTCTGTCGGCGTTGTCCTTGCACACCATCCTCGCAGCGCTCGAGCCCGATGATGAGGATGCATACGAACACATTCTACCTCAAGGGGTTCGCTAAATGGGCATGCTGCGCAGCGTGGCGCTCGAGGTCAAGGAGAGTGTGGCGAACGAGCAACCTGTGATCTCTCGTTCCAGCACGGGACGCACGGGAAATCCTGAGAGAGATGACGGTGAGGGTACTGGGGCAATGGATGGGGAGAATTGCTTGGAGGGAGTATTCTGAATGAGGGACAAAACTCATGTTGGCTGCAGGAAAAATCCAGCACGAACTTGATCAATACGTTTTCTCGACATGAATACAGAGTCAGGGAGTCTCGATACGTGGGGTATGTTCGGAGTGAACGCGAGCCGCACTGACCGCCGTGATCATGAATTTGTACGTAGATCGCCATCTTGGATGCACGCCCGCGCATGTTGTTTCTTCCGGCGGCATTCTATGTTCCGATGTGGTGTTGTTTCTCTATGCCTTGCTTGCTTTGTGGCTAGTGGCATGCAGTAACGGGCCATTCTTCTTGGATCCATCCACGATCGACAGGCCGGCCGGAAAGCGACTTGGAGGGGAAGTTGATCAGGTATGGATAGCCAAGGCCCCAAGTGCCGAGATGAGTACAGTGAGATTTCTGCGTACCCTTGACCATGATCTTTGCCCACCTAATGGGGATCCCGAGAAATTGGTTGGTGCTTGAAATTTAGCCATTTAAAATTTCCCCATGCCAATCGCCATCATGAGCACTGTGTGACCCAGTGTATGCAACATGCTGTGGACCTTAAGTAAGTTCCATCATATTTTCGGCGCCTGCACTTACCTCGCCCCAACGACAACGCCGGCTTGTCAACAAACGAACTGCTATCGCACTACCATGTCAAGCGTCGCACCACGGGAGGGCGGCATTAATCACTCCCAGCCGCACTCAGTGCTCACAATGGCATCTGAAATAACATCGCTAGCATATCTCTCTGATGGAAGACGAATTGTTGTCGGCTCTCATGGGGGAACTGTTAGCGTCTGGGATGTGGAAAACGGGAAGCAAGAATGGTCCGACATGCGGAGCCGCGACGACACGGGAGGCTGCAAGGTCATTGCGACTCGGGATGGCAGGTACATCATCAGCAAATCCGGGAAGAATATCAGATTCTGGGATGTCGAATCGCATGAACTCGTAAAAGAAGGGACTTACTCCTCGTGCGAGGATATTGCAATGTCGCCAGACGATCGACTCGCTGCAATCCGTTCGGGAATGACAGTTTCTATATATAGCTCGAGAGAATTCAAATCTATTCACGTCAACAAACCCGTCAACAGCATCGCGTTTTCTCTCGACAGCGACAAACTCGCATGTGACACAAACACAGGCATCTGCGTGTACGGCGTCAGCAATGGCAAACTCGCCCTCGGTCCGTTCATAGTCCATGATGGCATCCGGGGTCTGTCATGGTCACGCGACAGCAGCAGGCTCTTCTCTGGCTCGCAGGACAAAACAATTCGCTGTTGGGACTTGGCTACAGGAAAACAAATCGGACGACCATGGACGGGCCACACCGACAGGATACTCTCCCTCTCCCTTTCACCAGATGGATCAGTCCTTGCAAGCACGTCTTCAGATGAAACTATTCGTTTCTGGGATACAGCTACTGGCAATCCTGTGGGAAAGCCTCTTCAGCATGGTGCACCCATACATCAAGCTTGCTTCTCGCCCTGTGGTGAGTTTATCGCATCTGCCGAGTATCAAAGGATATCTTTGTGGAGGGTCCCAAGGACAGGCACTGTCTCAAACGGGGTAACCACTCGCCGAATCTCTCAGGGTCCTGGTAGTGATCACTTTCTACACTTCCCCAGATCAATCCACCACCGCACCTCAACAAACCGCCTCATTCGTCCGAGCACACATCCATTACTGTCAATAAATCTCCTCCACTAGACCTCACATCCTGTATTGTCAAAAATACCGATCAATATCTTGCCGGAGGGGGTTTTGGCGATGTCTACCGATGTCGGTATTATGGTGTCCCGAACTTGGAGGTTCATTTGTCGCTTATGACCTGGATTACATCCAATTCACCTCATCCACAGGTTGCGGTAAAGGCATTTCGATTCAAGCTCGGAGCAGACGGGGATATATGCAGCGAATCTCGCAAGGTAAGTCGGCTGAACGGGTTCACAAAGTCGACGTTGCATAATTCACTTAGATGCTCCGTCGAGAACTTGGGATCTGGAGGAGACTCGATCACCCCAATGTGGTTCCATTTCTGGGCATTGCGTACGGCTTTGGGATGTCTGGAGCAATGTCATTGGTGTCATTGTGGATGCCCAACGGGTCTCTTCACTATTTCATGGAATCGTATGATCACAGTCTTGATATGGGTCACCGACATCAGCTGGTGAGTCTGATGATATGTCAATTGGCTCCATGTTCATTCACCTATGTGATAGCTGCTGAATATTGCCGATGGATTACACTATTGTGGGTCTGACCATCTATTGTTTTCGATGGATGGCAAACAACCACACACAGTGCATGCTCTCCAGGTCATTCATGGTGACCTGAATTGTGTAAGTGAGAATAAAATTCTCAGAGTGCATTTGATCTGACGGAGTGATAGAATAACGTCCTGCTTGACGAAAATTGCAATGCCCGCCTGGCCGATTTTGGATATTCTTCCCTGATAGGGAACATTCCAGAGGCATTGACCTACTTGCAAAGGTCCACTCGGCGTCTGGGAGCATTACGCTGGGTTGCGCCCGAGCAGATGGATTCAGAAACTATGTCTGAGAGGACCCAAAAGAGTGACGTATACTCGTTTGGATGCATTGCCCTCCAGGCGAGTATGTTTGATATCAAAGATGACACCACTCTGATGGTATTGCAGGTGTTGTCCGGTAAGCAACCATGGTCCGAATTGCAATCCGATGCGGCCGTTGTTCTCCACCTGGCGAGAGGCCAGAAGCCAGGTCGACCAGAGTGCGAAATGTTGAAGGATTCACACTGGAGTTTGATTGAACAGTGCTGGTCTCAGGTACAGGAGCGGCCTACTGTGGAGATGATAATCTCCACTGTGCAGCAATTCTTGGATGATTCCCCAGTGTCGCGACCCCTAAAAGACTCGGTAATGCTGTGGTCAAGTCAGGTTGATTCTCCTGTCAATGAATCGTTATCCCTTCCGGACCAGCCAGAATCTATCCAGGGTGATTCGAGAAGTCGCGTCGACCTGGTAACTAGCGATGAGGGTCACGAGGAACGGTATGCAATGATTATCCTAGTTTGATGTACTGGTTTTGACATCTTGTTGATCAGCCTTTCGGATATGTCGGGTCCAGATAGATTGCTGGAAAATGATACTCATCGTACGCCACTGGAAAGAAGGCGAAAGGTGGCAAGGCGTAATCTTGGGGTGTTGCTCTCGCCAATGTCCAAGGCTGAATTATATGCAAAGAGGCAACGTGTATAGGCGGGTGTCCTGCTGTGTAGTTATTCGTTTATACCAAACATCATCGGCGGCAACGCATCGCTTTCCAGTAATGTAATGCTGTCCACCTCCCGACAGGTTCACAGCAACTGGTAAAGAGATGCCAGAGATGAGAAGCACAACACGGCATTCCCACTCCATGACTAGCCAGTGTGCGTGCGAACAAGCGTTTGCCTCTCGCGATGCACACAGGGCACGCAGCAAGACGATCCCCGTCGAGCCCACAGCCTGACCCGTGAGTCGTCTCTCGGTTTGATGTCGCTGTTGTTTCACCTGCCCCTACTGTTGTCTTTCCCACCCCTGCTCTCGGCCACATATCCCGTCTCGGCGAGTTGCATGCAAGTGGCCAATGCTCGGGCAAATTCCTTGGCGTCCAGCTCTACCCTGAGGACAAGGCAAAGAAGGTCGTGAACGAAATCAGAAATACCAATTTTTCCAGAAGCCTCTGCGCGATTCGTGAGCACAAGGCGAGCTTGCTGGATATCAACGCCAAGTTCCCAACTTTCTCGGTGGGCTCATCAAAGTCCCCTGCTCGGCCTCGTGCATCAGCGACAAGAAGGCGAGCACCAAAGAGTATGTGTATGCCCCCGCATTGACGACGACAGTGAGATGAGTGAGTGCGCAGTGAGAGCACGGGCCCATGAGCACACTAGGCAGGGCGGTACAGGGGCAAGGCAAGGCGGGGACGAAATGGGTCGAAAGCAGCGTGGCATGGCGAGGTAATGGAAAGACGGGTAGTGGAGAGTGGGAACGCAGTGTACGCGCACGAGCATGTGCTCGTCAGCAGACACACCATCTGCCGACAAATCGTGCTCACGAGCGCGACGGGTGCTTCCGGACGGAGAAAAGGGATCCAACAGCACTTGGGCCCCCTGGAAAGATGTCAGGACGGAAGCAACAGACAACCTGGCCCGGCGCGGCACTCCACTGGTACGGACCTAAGTTAGAATTACCATTATCAACGTGCTCAAGGTGACCGTGAGCCGTTTGCTAAGTGCGATGACGAGATCCCTGACTGCGATTACCTAATAACTACGCAGTTCTTCCCCATCCATCAATCTCAACTCGCTCGCTTGCTGTACTATGTGAGTAAATTTCTATGTTTTCATCTATTGTTGTTCCAATTGCGAAGCGCATGATGCGATCCCCCGAACGCGGCCATATTCAGATGTGAGTGGACGACGACGAGCTGTGGGACGGACACGCAGCAGTGAGCAGCGCACATTACGGGAAACCGACGCAGCGTAACCGGCCACCTCCAAGACGGACATGACTAGATCCTGTACAGCGGGGAGACGATTTCGTGCGCGTTGGCAGGGCACACAACGGGGAGCATGCAACGACACAACGTGCAAGTATTGGCAAACAACCTTGACTGCTAACCCACAAAGATGCCTTACACACACTCTGGTCCGTACATATTGCTACTCCGTTTCCGTGCTATCATGCTTTTTATCAGTTCAATTTTTGTGCGTGTTACTTGAGGAGTCGGGACTTGGTGCCATGCACCGCTATGGTGCAGGTGCGTGCGTATTGAACACCCTGATCCACGTCACAGCAAGCGTAGGAAAAACTATGCTAGAACTCTCCTCGGAGTGACGGAACACTTCGAGCAGCGGCATTGTCTGATCGATCGCTCTCACTGCGATGTCCGGGAGATAGGGTGGGCAGAGGACGCACATGATGCATGATGTCCATCAGCACGAGACGTTCGCATGTCCGCGGGTCGGGCAGAATGATTTCGCCTAAGACTAAAATATTTTTGCCGAACTCGCGGCACAGCTCAGTAGCCGTGAGCGCCGCAGTCTGTTAGCAGCAATACAACCCCGCAGGGTGGGCCATCAAAATAACGCAACAAGATGGTGAAGGACGGCAGATACTATACCTCTTGTTGCTGAAACTCGTCGCTCGAACACACTTTGCGGACACCCATATGTGCTACTCGTGCGTGCGACATCCTCAAGCAAGGTTGCATCGAACGGACCTTGTTTTGACAGCGACTGGGGCCCATAAAGCACGGGCAGCACCAGTGCTGTCAACCTCGTCATACGCATCAAGGAATCGATAACTGGACAAACGGCGACGGAAAATGCAACGCCGGTTCGGAAGCTCGCGCGTCGGATACACATGGATCCCCATAATGCGCAGCACTGAAGGCATGACTGTAGATGTGTCGCTTGTCGTGCACAGGGCATCCCGAGAGTTTGATTAGCGCTGAAAATGTAGTCATCGCCTCGCCACCGCCGTAGTCCACAGCTACTTGAATCCCTTGGCACTGCTTTTCACGCTTGCACCCATCTCGTCTCGACGAAAAGTCCGGCGCACTGCAAGTAGATTCTTAACATATCGCCATGTCCAGCGTCGCACGACGCGGGGACGACAATGAAGATCCGCGGTTATACCAAGCGCTCAAAATGCCATGTGGAATACATTCGATCGCATATCTCCCTGACGGGGGACGAATTGCCGTCGGCTCCCCTAACGGAGTTCTTAGTATCTGGAATATAGACAACGGGAAGCAGGAAGGGGCAGACATGCTGCACGAAGGCGCAGTCTGCAGTATAGTTGTGACCAGGGATGGCAGGCGCATCATCAGCGGTACCCTAGGGGGATGGCTCAGGCTATGGGACACCAAATCATGCGAGCTTGTCAGCTTGAAGAAATGGGCTGACGGAAAGTATCCTATGTGGACACCTGACATTGCAATTTCACCAGATGACCGACTCTTTGCTGTCCGTACAGGATGGGGGGCTTCTGTTTGTGCCGTGGAAGGACTCAACCAACTCTGTTCCATTCACATCTGCGGATTCCTCCGGTGCATGGCGTTCTCCCCTGGCAGCGACAAACTCGCGTGCGGTACATACAACGGCATCCGCATGTATGACATTGGCACCCACATGCTTGATGTCGGCGATGGCCTGCGCCTTACGTCAGAAGACACCCGACATCTGCTGTGGTCACGCGATGGCGCCAGACTCTTTTCTAGCTCATTCGATGAAGTGATCCACTGTTGGACCTTGACATCGGGAAAGAAAATCCAAGCACTGTGGGAAGGCCACATCGGTTGGGTTACCTCCCTTTCCCTTTCCCCGTTCGGATCGATCCTTGCAAGCGCGTTCGAAGATGGATCTGTTCGTTTATGGGATGCAGCTACCGGCGATCCTGTGGGAATATCTATTCAACATGACGAGCTTGTACACCACATTTGCTTCTCCCCCTGCGGTGAATTTGTCGCATCAGTGCAGCGCGGAGGGATATTCCTGTGGAGGGTACATATGAAACACACCATCTCGAATGGGGTAACCAATCACCCACTCTCTCAACGTCCTTGTAGTGATCACTCTCCACACTCCTGCAGATCTATTTGCCACCGCCTCTCGACAATCCGCCTCATTCGTTCGAACACAGATCCATTAGTATCAATCAACCTCCTCCACTAGACCTTACATCCTATATCGTTCAAGATACTAATCAATATCTCGCAGGAGGGGGTTTTGGCGACGTCTACCGATGTCAATGTCGTGGCATCTTGAACTTGGAGGTTCATTCGACCCTTATGATTTGAGTCACATCAACTTTACCTCATCCCCAGGTCGCAGTAAAGGCCTTTGGGTCTCGCAAGGTTAGTCGCCTGAACTGGTTCACGAAATTGACATTTCATGGTTGACGTAGATGCTCCGCCGAGAACTCGGAATTTGGAGGAGACTCGATCACCCAAACGTGGTTCCATTTCTCGGCATTGCATATGGATTCGGAATGTCTGGCGCAATGTCGCTGGTGTCAGTGTGGATGCCCAATGGGTCTCTTCACCGATTTGTGGAAATCTATAATGCCAATCTCGGTGTTGGTCACCGACTTCAGTTGGCAAGTCTGGTTAAATGTTGATTGGTTCCATGTTCATTAATTTTGCGTGATAGCTGATGAACATTGCCAACGGATTACAGTACTGTGGGTCCAACCATTCGCTATTTGCGGTGGATGAGAATTAAGACCGTTCACAGTGCACTCTCTCCAGGTCGTTCATGGTGACCTGAACTGTGTAAGTGAGCGAAGTTCTTCGGGTGCATTTGATCTGACTATGCGGCAGAACAACGTTCTGCTTGATGATTGTTGCAACGCTCGCCTGACCGATTTTGGATATTCCTCCCTGATAGGGAATATTCCAGAGGTATTGTCCTACTTGCAAAGGTCTACTAGGCGCCCGGGAGCATTGCGCTGGGTCGCACCCGAGCAGATCGATTCAGACGATATGTTCGAGAGGACGCCAAAGAGTGATGTATACTCATTTGGATGCGTTGCTCTCCAGGCGAGTCTGTTGAATGTTAAAGACGACACCACTCTGATTGTATTGCAGGTGTTGTCTGGAAAACAGCCATGGTCTGAATTGCAATCTGATGCAGCCGTTGTTCTCCGCCTGGCGAGGGGCCGGAAACCAGGTCGGCCAGAATGCGACATGTTGAATGATTCGCACTGGAGTTTGATTGAGCAGTGCTGGTCTCAGGTACAGGAGCGGCCCACTGTGGAGGTGATAATCACCACTGTGCAGCAATTCTTGAACCATTCCCCACCGTTGCAACCCCTGAAAGACTTGGTGGTGCTGTGGTCGAGTCAAGCTGATTCTCTTGTCAGTGAATCCTCGTCGCTTCCAAGCCAAATGGAATTTGCCTCGGACAACTTGGGAAGTCATGCCAAACCAGTAGCTGGCAACAAGGAACGGTATGCAATCAGTATCTCAGTGCAATGTACTCATTTTCATATCCCTGTCAATCAGTTCTTTCGATTTGTCAGGTCCAGATAGTTTTCTGGAGGACAGTTCAAAGCTTCCAAGGCGTAGTCTTGAAGAGTTACTCAATCCAATGATGGAATCTGCATCTCGTAACATGTCCGAGTTGCAGGATGATGTGCCAGGTAGCTCTCATGAGAACAGCCATTCCTATATGCATCGCTTCTTGCCGGTAGGCATCAGAGTGGCCAAGGCTGGTCGCTCCAAAAAAAGGCAACGCGTATAGGTGGGTGTTCTACTGTGTGATTATTCGTTTATACCAAATGTTTTGGATAGACACACAATAATCCTATTGGGTAGGTTGATGACATTGTAGTTCTCATGGATTTACGTCTTCTCACCCTGAGCATTGAATTCCGTACAGCTTTGATTGAAGTGAGAGGCTCACCAGTGTGAGAGTGTGATACTAGCTGAAATGACGTAGTGTGCAAGCAGTTTGGGAAGCCTCCTGTGCTAGGATGGTCTTACAGTCAACTAGTTTCGTGAAGTTATGCTTGTTTAGGGTTATATTATTGGGTGTGCCTCTCTCCGACAAAGACTCTTGAGTAGACACATATTATACAACTAACCACGGATCACCTTTGGTACTCGCACTAGCAAGAGTAGTGATTGAAATTGAAATTCAACCCTTTGTTAGCAGCTCATCCAGACGACATCATTCGGTTCCCCTCGAAGAAGCTTGGGTGAAGGACCCGGGGGCTAAATCTGTTCCCCTTGCCGTTGGCAGAGATCAGGGTAAGGACTTTTCACTGCGATGACGTCACATTGTCACTGGTGCGAATTCGAGAAGAGTTCAGAGCTACAGACTTCCTTGGATTTATTGATAGCTATCGCGAGATTTTGCGTTTCGTTCCTGGGAGATGCTATAAGGTGGGTTAATGAATCGACAATGGATGAGTGCGATTGGGAACGTCTTATACGTACAGGCTACTATCAGGTTGTTTCCTTCCTTTATGCGCTCATTACTCAACACGATGTAAGATCCACCGGGGGGAGACGATGGCGAAACGCTGAGTGATCTTGCGATCCTGGAGAGTAAAGGTGTTGATGGTCTTATCCTTGACGACAGCGCGTTCCCGATAGAACTGCCATGTGGCCGGTTGTTGAACCGACGGTCGCAAATCGCTTCTTGTCATTGCTATGGACGAGTCCTGGACAACCATATGTTATCTGCGTCTCAGCTAATGTATGAAATACTGCCTTAGAACTTTCCCGGGTTGATGGAATGCTTCGAGCTGCACCGGTATCGTCTAGTCGATTGTTCTCGCCGTAATGTGTTCCTGAGGCATGTCAAACACTTTTGCGGCTGTCGGTCTAACTGTAGTGTCGTCATCCACGAACGACGTCCCAACCATGTTGGTGATCCCGCTTTCTTAGCCCTCGCGCTGCGGGTCGATCTTTCCCTCCCTTGGAAAAGAAAAGGGTCATCAGCGGGTGCTAGAATGAAAGAATACGTACGTGATATCCATCAGTATACTGTCGAAATCGTGAAACACGTTGTGAAATCCATCACTGGACAAACGGAGCAGGACAACTCAACGCCAGATCGGCAACTCGCGCGTCGGGCAGACACGGATCCCGAGAATGTGCTGCGCGGAGCCCTTTGTGGTTTAACACTTGCACCCATCTCTTCTAGACGGAAAGTCTAGCGGACGGCAAGTAAATTGCTATTACACCGCCACGTCAAGTGTCGCACAACGCGGGGACGACAATGACGATCCACGGCTCCACCTAGTGCTCACAATGCCATATGTGATACATTTGGTCACATATCTCCCTGACGGCAGACGGATTGCTGTCGGCTCTCCTAGCGGCACTGTCAGCATCTGGAACATACTGGAAAATGTGACGCAAGAAGGGACGAACATGCAGCACGAAGGCACACTTTGCAGTCTTGTTGTAACCCAGGACGGCAGGCGCACCATCTGCCAAAAATCAGAGGGAAGTGTTGAATTCTGGAATGTCGAATCGCACCAGCTCATCAAAGAATGGACTTGCCCTGCATGCGACTGTACCGCAATCTCGCCAGACGATCGACTCGTTGCAATCGGTTCAGGATCAACGATTTTCATTTACAGCACCAAGAAATTCAACGAAGTCCGATCCATTCACATTCGCAAATTCGTCTGCAGTGTCGCATTTTCTCCTGGCGGCGACAAACTCACATGCGGCACAAACACAGATATCCGTGTGTATGATGTCAGCAATGGCACACTCATCCTCGGTCCCTCGACAGGCAGCCAACACCTTATCACCTGTCTGTTGTAGTCGCGCGACGGCAAGAGATTCTTTTCTGACTCAGGCGACGGAACGATTCATTGTTGGAGTTCTGTAACAGGAAAGCAGACCAGGCCACTGTGGACATGCCACACCGACTGGATACTCTCCTTCTCCCTTTCCCCGGATGGATCCATGCTTGCAAGCGCATCCTCGGGTAAAACGGTCTGTTTCTGGGATGCGGCTACCGGAACTCCTGTGGGGAGGCCTCCGCAGCATGGTGGGGTTGTATACCAGGTTTGCTTCTCCCCCTGTGGTGGGTTTGTCGCATCGGCGGAGTGTCAAAAGATATCTCTGTGGAGGGCACCTAGGAGAGGAACCGTCTTGAGAGGGGTAACCACTCGCCCGATCCCTCAACATCGTTGTAGTGACCACCCTCCACACTCTCCCAGATCCATTTGCCACCGCGCCTCGACAAACAGCGTCATTCATTCGAATACACATCCATTAGTGTCAATAAACCTCCTCTACTAGATGTTACGTCCTACATCGTCAAAAATTCGAGTCAATATCTCGCCGGAGTTTTGCTGATGTCTATCGATGTTGGTATCGTGGTGTCCCGAACGTGGAGGTTCATTCATCATTTATGACATGGATTACATCCAATTCACCTCGTCCCCAGGTAGCAGTAAAGGCCTTTCGATTCAGGTTCAGATTAGACGGTAATGCATGCAGTGGATCTCACAAGGTAAGTCGGCTGAACTGGTTCACGAAATTGACATTGCACAAGTCATTGACGTAGATATTCCGTCGAGAACTCGGAATCTGGCGGAGACTCGATCACCAAAATGTCGTTCCGTTCCTGGGCATTGCTCGCGGCTTTGGAATGTCTGGGCACTGTCGCTGGTGTCATTGTGGATGCCCAACGGGTCTCTTCATAATTTCATGGAAATCTATAATCCGAATCTCGGTGTTGGTCACCGGCTTCAATTGGTAAGTCGGATGATATGTTAATTTGTTCCATGTTCACTGACCTGTGTGATAGGTGTTGAACATTGCTGACGGATTACGCTACTGTGGGTCCAATCATTCACTGTTTCCCATAGAGAGCATAAAAATTCTCTACAGTGCATTCTCTCCAGGTCGTTCATGGTGACCTGAATTGTGTGCGTGCGTGTAGAATCATTGGAGGGCATCGAATCTTACAACATGGCAGAATAATATCCTGCTTGACGACAATTGCAACCCCCGCCTGTCCGACTGTGGATATTTTTCCCTGATAAGGAACATTCCAGAGGCACTAACCTACTTGCAGAGGTCCACTAAGCGTCTGGGAGCATTGCGCTGGGTCGCTCCTGAGCAGCTTGATTCAGACAATATGTTTGAGAGGACGCCAAAAAGTGATATATATTCGTTTGGATGCGTTGCTCTCCAGGCGAGTCTGTTGGACGCTGAAGATGACACCACTCTGATTGCATTGCAGGTGTTGTCCGGCAAACAGCCATGGTCTGAATTGCAATCTGATGCAGCCGTTGTTCTCTGCCTGGCGAGGGGCCGGAAACCAGGTCGACCAGAGTGCGACATGCTGAAGGATTCGCACTGGTGTTTGATTGAACGGTGCTGGTCTCAAGTAGAGGAACGGCCCACTGTGGAGATTATAATCTCCACTGTGCAGAAATTCTTAGACGATTCCCCAATGTTCCAACCTCTGAAAGAATTGGTGGCGTTGTGGCCGAGTTAGGGTGATTCTCTGGTCAATGAATCGTCGTCACTTTTGTAAGGAAAGCACGGTGTTAGCGCCCAGCCGCGCCCATCAACGCGCACCGGCTACGAAGTCCGTCGCTACCTACGACCGTCCTTCCTTCCTCTTTCTCTTACCCTTCTATTACTGCAGACGCTTTATGCTCGTACATCCCTTTCCTCGGTAGATAGGTGCCTGGTGCGCGCATGTACACAGTCATCAGATCATAGTCCTTTTCGACTGCAGTTGCCTTGCGATCTCGCTTCCGCTCTCGTCTGAAGTCGCTCGATCCCGCTTTTCGAAATCCACGACAAGCGGCGTTACCTAACCCCCAGCTCTCTCCACCGATCTCAGTCCCCGAGCCCTGTCGACCGTCACGATCTACACTTTGTAGCCCGCCGCGAGGGGTTAGTTCATATTAGGCCCCTCCTCCCCTTTTTTTTAATCCACCGCCACCCCCGCCAATACTGATCGTTGCACAATTCCACCCAGTCATTCCTATCCAGGCCGACGCCGCCACCGCGACCACTGCTAGTCGCAAGATCAGCCCATGACGAGCGTAAAGCATCGCTACTGAACCTACCGACACCAGATCCCCCCGGAGCCTTCGTCGACGAATCCGACCGCTCGGGCAAAAGCCACCCAGAACGAACGAGGACCCGACAAGGGCGTTGAGCCAAGTCACCCACCCGCTCCAATGACACCTGTCTGCGCTAGATCTCCCCGGCTCAATCTTCTATTTGCACCAAGCAGGCCGATAACGCCCCATACACCACCACCCACGCAGCCCAGTTTCCCCCCTCCCGCATTTCCGTTACGTCCTGCGCAATTTCAGTACATTTTATCGCCTCCCACGCAGTCCATCCATATTCCACTGCCTCCACTGCTGCCCGTTCAACAACTCCTGCTGCCCCCCGCATGTCCCTCTATGTCGAATAGCCCCACCGAAGGCCTTGTTGCCATGTTTGCTCCGACTGCGGCTAAAGCACTGTCCTTCAATGGTGAAACCTCAGAACCCATTGAATTCTTTAAGTCATTTGTGAGGGCACAATGGGTTGATTGTATCCGAGAGGTATCTGGACGACATGCTGACCTTTTTGGGCGAGCGTCCCGGTTTTGTGCCCGCTTTTTTCGTCGCCGATGGCTGTTTTTGGGAACAACATGGACAGGCCATGAACATGTGTATAAGAGGTTGAGCGCTGCGGTCGCACTTGCAAACGCGGTCCGGCGCCATCCACGATCGGGCCCTAGGCTAAGACCTCGGCCATGACGCTCGGGACGCTCGTTGAGCTCCTCGGCGAGATCCACTTTCCCGACTTTGTTCCTGGCCTGTTAAGGACGCTTAAGACGGAGATGTCCGGCATCCATCGATAAAGAGAGCCTGAGTGAGGTTCTTTCTGGGCTTGGAATGGACCACCTCGGGGGTCTGCTCCGGGACATCATCGCGAACGTGCAGCTGCCATGGAGCACGGTCCGCGAATGGTTCATATCGTTGCTTGTGTACCTCCCTGCGACATTTGGGGGCCGGTTCCGGCCACACCTACCTAAGAGATCCACTTTGAACATCGTCCGACACTATCCTGGACCTCTACATCAGCTAGACATCCTGAATATATCATGAATACTAACAGTAACTACGCAGCATTATTACCATCTAATACCCTGTAATCTTGTCATATTACTGGTGAGCACCAGTACTACTACGGGGTACGATAATCTTGCGTCCCAGTGACTGGGACAAGCGGAGATCAAATTCGTGTTTGTGACTAGTGTGACAAAATGTGAGCATGACTTCCAAAGTCATGGACCTGCCGATAGTATCGCGTGGCCTGCAAGATGCTGTGGACCTTAAGTAAGTTCCTTTATATTTTCGGCGCTTGCACTCACTTCGCCGCGACGACAACGCCGGCTGGTCAACAGACGGACTGCCATTGCACTACCATGTCAAGCGTCGCACTATGCGAGGGCGAAAACGATTCTCCCCAGCCACACTCGGCGCTCAAGACGACATCTGTCATAACATCGCTCGCATATCTCTCTGATGGAAGACGAATTGTCGTCGGCTCAAGTGAGGGAGTTGTTAGTGTCTGGGATGTGGAAAACGGGAAGCAAGAAGGGACCAACATGGGGGGCTGCGACCGCAAGGGAGACTGCAAGGTCTTTGTGACTCGGAATGGCAGGTACATCATCAGCAAATTCTCGGGCGGGAAGATCAGATTCTGGGATGCCGAATCGCACCAGCTCGTTAAAGAATGGACTTACCCAGGCGGGAGTATCGCAATTTCCCAAGACGATCGACTCGTTGCGGTCGGTTCATCAGATACGATTTCCTTGTATAGCACGGAGGAATCCAATCCAATTCGATCCATTCGAGTCGGCAAATCCGTCTACAGCATCGCATTCTCTCCCGGCGGCGACCAACTCGCATGTGGCACATACGGTGACATCCGGGTGTATAACGCCAGCAATGGCGAACTCGCTCTCCAACCGTTCACAGGCCACGGGTGGATGTTGAATCTCGGGCTGCTGTGGTCATGCGACGGCAGCAGGCTCTTTTCTGTCAATGGCTCAGACGATGGAATGATTCGTTGTTGGAATTCGGCTACAGGGGAACTAATCGGACGACCGTGGTCAGGCCACACCAACCAGATATACTCTCTCTCCCTTTCTCCGGATGGATCAGTCCTTGCAAGCGCGTCCCGGGATGAAACTGTTTGTTTCTGGGACGCATCTACAGGACGTCCTGTGGGACAACCTCTTCGGCATGACGGGCTTGTCCCCAAAGTTTGCTTCTCCCCCTGCGGTGAGTTTGTCGCATCCGCGGAGTGGCAAAAGATATTTCTGTGGAGGGCACCAAGGAGAGGCATTGTCTCGAATGGGGTAACCACTCACCTATCTCTCCAGGTCCTTGTAGTGATCACTCTCTGCGCTCTCCTAGATCCGTCTGTCACCCCACCTCAACAAACCGCCCTATTCATTCGAACCCACACCTATTAGTGTCCATAAACCCCCTCCACTAGACCTCACGTCCTATATCGTCAAAAATACCAATCAATACCCTGCAGGAGGCGGTTTTGGCGATGTCTACCAATGTCAGTGTCGTGGCGTCCTGAACTTGGAGGTTCGTCTGTCGCTTATAGCTTGCATTAAATCCGACTTACCTCGCCCCCAGGTCGCAGTAAAGGCATTTCGGTTCAAGTTTGGATTAGACGGGGATGCATGCAGCGGATCTCTCAAGGTAAGTTTACTGAAGTGGTTCGTGAAATTGGCATTGCATATGTCATTGACACAGATGCTCCGTCGAGAACTCGGAATCTGGAGGAGACTCGATCATCCAAATGTGGTTCCATTCCTGGGCATTGCATACGGCTTTGGAATGTGTGATGCAATGTCGCTGGTATCGTTGTGGATGCCCAATGGGTCTCTTCACTATTTCATGGAAATGTATAATCACAGTCGATAATAAAGACCAATCACAGTGCACTCTCTCCAGGTCGTTCATGGTGACCTGAATTGTGTGAGTTAGAGTAAAATCCTCGGGGTGCATTTGACCTGACCAAGTGGCAGAATAACATCTTGCTTGATGAAAGTTGCAACGCCCGCCTGGCTGATTTCGGATATTCTTCCCTGATAAGGAATATTCCAGAGGCATTGTCCTACCTGCAAGGGTCCACTACGCGTCCGGGAGCGCTGCGCTGGGTCGCACCTGAGCAGATTGATTCAGACGATATGTTTGAGAGGACACCAAAGAGTGATGTATACTCGTTTGGATGCGTTTCTCTTTAGGCGAGCTGTTGAGCATTACAGATGGCATCACTCTAATCGTATCGCAGGTGTTGTCTGGTAAACAGCCATGGTCTGAATTGCGATCTGACGGAGCCGCCGTCCGGTGCCTGTTGACAGGCCAGAAACCAGGTCGACCGGAGTGCAAGATGCTGAAGGATTCACACTGGAGTTTGATTGAACAGTGCTGGTCTCAAATTCAGGAACGTCCTGCTGTAGAGATGATAATTTCCACTGTGCAGCAATTCTTGGATGATTCCCCAGTGTCGCAACCCCTGAAAGACTTGGTGACACTCTGGTCATGTCAGGCCGATTTTCTGGTGAACGAGTCATCGTCCCTCCCAGGCCAGCTGGAATCTGTCCAAGGGAGCTCGGGAAGTCATGTCAACCCGGTAGCTTGCAACAACGGTCACAGGGAACGGTATGCAGTCGTTATCTCAGTATAATGTACTCATTTCAACATCCCTGTCAATCAGCCTCTCAGACATATCGGGTCCAGGTAGATTACTGGAAAATAATCTTCGTCGCGCGCCACTGGTAAGAAAGCGAAAGGTGGCGAGGCATGATCTCGGAGCATTGCTCAAACCAGTGACCGAGGCTGAATCATGCACAGGTCGCTCCCAAAAGAGGCAACGTGTATAGGCGGGTGTTCTGCAGCGAGTTATGCGTTTATACCTTGGATAAATACATCATTGGCCTATCTGGTACCCGTTGGATGGTAATCACATTGTGATCTTCGAGAGGGCCTCGCGGATTTATTCTCTCGTCTCTGAGTCGATATGCACGATAGAACACCTAATTTACAAACGCTTTGAACTCGTCATGGCATGTTCGATAAGTTCGCGTCGAGTACATACTGTAGTCGGATTCCGACGGTCATTGTTGTGAATGCCTCATGGAGGCTAGCCTCGTGGCCAGACATGAGGGCCTATAGAACGCCCAAACCTGTGGAAGACCTTATTGGACACAGTAAAAGCCTAAGAAGATTGTATCATTCAACAAGCAGAAGTTGCAGAACATATTAGCACTAGTGATCTGACAGATTCCGACTGAGTAAGAGAACACGGATAATTATTCGCTGACGTACTGAAGCTGAAAGCACAAGTCTCGGACGACGGGACTCCTTCACGGAGGCGTGACTCGGACCACTTCTTCTCTGAACCGCAAAGAGAGCTTTGCCGTTTTTCTGATTGGGAACGGCCCAGTCACCACAGCCACCATGGAACCGTTCGGTCACTGGCACTGCCCTTCAGATCGTCCCAATGCAAAGACAAGTGCAAAAGATGTACAACATGGCGTTGGCCAGCCAAAATCTTGCCGCGAAGACGGCAGAATGCTCCCCACCTGACCTATGCGTTCTTTCACCGTCTGACGTTGCCGTTCGCTCACTTGCCACCCCTCAGCTTGCTTTCAACACCGCCTGCTGTCCTTGACATCCCACCCTTGGCTATGCCGCCCGCCTCAGTCACCTCTGACCATCACTCGGGCAAGTTCCTTGGCGTTCAGCTTTGCCCTTTCAATAAGGCCAAGATGGAGGGCATCAATAACGCCAATTTCTCCCTCAGCCTCTCCACCACCCGAGACGACGATGCAGCCCGGCTCGACCTCAGTGTGTAACACACTGTCAGCGTTTTCACTGGCCTCATCAAAGTCTTGGGCTCGGTCCACTACATCGACGACGAGACATCCAACCCTACCTCGTATGCGTACACTCTTGCCCTCAAGATGCACCTCGACAACAAGCGCATCCTCTATGGGAATTAATGTTCTCCCAGTCACGCTAGAGGACATCACAGATACTAAGCTGGCCACCTATTTCGTCTGCTGTTGCTTACGATGGCAGCTACACCGTCGATTTCGTCATCAGAAAGTCCGACCTGTATAAGGAAAGAACATCGAGAGCAACTTGCACTTGCAGTTCGACAAGTTGAGGGCCTTGTCGACCTTGACGAAGCGAGTGCAAAGATCAAGAATTCATCTAATTTTTTGGACGACAAGTTCGATCTCGTGCGTACATCTTCTCACATTGACCCATCTTCCGATTCCCTCGTCACGGACCTATGACGATGTCGCTCCGCCCATAGATCTCGTTAACCCTTGGGACGTCCTCGACACCCTCCAAAAAGCTGCCGGGTATATAAGCAAGGACGGAGGCGTCCAAATCTTGGTTACCCGAGACTATCTCCGAGGCTCTCGCAACCCAGAGCGCGATCCTGCTCTTCACCTTGACCGCTGAAAAGGGGCCCCTGATCTCATCGTCGTCCAGTACTTCGCACGCCTTCGCAAGTTTGCTGATTCTTTCATTCTCGTCGCCGATCTTGCCTATTTGCGCTACGCAGGGGATTTGGATAATCTCAATCTCAAGCTTGGGGCTCCAAGTGGGAAGACTTTCTCGGCGCTCGAGATTCCCTCTCTCTTCGCTGGTATAGTTGATGGATACTGCGAACTTGGGCTAGTCTGTTCAGTTTTCTCGGTGCGCATGTGCTCCCATTGTCTGTCACATCCGCCGAGCACGGCGTGTATGCGGCAGTCCTAGCAATCTTGTTGCACCCGCAGTTAGTCGTCGGACGGACATGCAGCGATCGCCTGTTGTTGAGCCCTCCAAGCTTGAATAGCAAGGATTCGTTCAGCTTCCGAGCCCATGCGTTGTCACCTCCAACGTCCAGCGCTTCTCACTTATTTATTCACTTGCGATTCTCAGATACTAACAAGCCGTTCCTGGAGTTGTGGGACCGGCCCTTCTCTACTGTGCTTGGTGACTTTACCGTCGAATTAAATAGAGGACGAAGAGCCTGCGACATGTTCTCCCTCTTTTGCAAGGAATTCGAACGTGATTCGTTGTGAAATCCGTGCTCAAGGGCAAACCGGAACCGTTCGTGGTGTCTCTACGTCGGACGGTCGAAAGCACATGCAGGTGCACCAGGATGGACGGTGCCTAGGTTCAGCCTTCCCGAGGGCAATGCATCCATTATGCCGGTCTGCATTCCTTTTGCTCACGTCAAACCGACGGGTTTGACACCGGCGCAGAACACAGGCCGTGGCACGTCGCGTCGCGTCCCTGTCGAGGATGAACCCGCGCTTGCTCAGATTGGTCAAGTGAGGTGTTCGTTTTCCTTGCTCGGTGTTGGTGTTGACGCCCACTGTGTAAATGTAGTATATACATTGTCTCTGGAACGCCTCCGTCGACATTGTCTTCACACACCATCCTCGCAGGCCTCCAACCTGATGAGGATGCAGATGACTATATCCTGCCTCGAACCGACGAGACGCTGTTTGCCCAACTGGGCGTGCTGCGCAGTGTGGCGAACGAGCAACCTGTGATCTCACATCCGGGACGAAACGCACAGGGAATTCTGGTGGCGGTGAGGGTGACAGGGGCAACGAATGGGGAGAACAGCTTGGTGAGGCTATTCTGAATGAGGGACAGAACTCACGTTGGTCGTAGGAAAAGTCCAGCACAGACTTGAATAGCTCAGGATACAGAGTCGGGGAATCCCGGTACATGGCGTATACCCGAAATGAACGCGACCTGCATTGACCGTCAGGATCATGAATTTGTTCGATCGCCATCTAGAAGCCCTGTGTATGTTGTTTCTTCTGGCGACACTCCACGTTCTTATCTGGTGTAGCTTCTGCATGCCTTGCTTGCTTTGTTGCAAGTGGCATGCATAAGTAACAGCCGTTCTTGTTGGATCCGTCCATAATCAACAGGCCGGAAAGCGGCTTGGAGGGGAAGTTGATCAGGCATGGATGGCAAAGTATCGAGACAAGTACAGTGAGCCGAGCTAAGAATTCCTGCGCATCTTGGACCATGGTCTTTGACGCTGGCTACCTGTACTTTCTGGATGGAACTGCTAGTATCTGGGATGTGGAAAACGAGAAGCAAGAAGGGTTCCGACATGTAGAACCGGGACTGCAAGGGAGACTGCCAGGTCACTGTGATTCGGGATCGCAGGTACATCATCACGTGCTGTAGTGGGAGGATCAAACTCTGGGATGTCGAATTGCACCGGCTCGTCAAAGAACGGGCTGTCTCAGCTGCGTTTCATGACCTTGCCATTTTGCCAGACGATCAACACGTTGCTGTCCTTGTATTCACCACATATACAGACGTATCCAGTGACGACTTCAATGGATGAGACCATTCCGCCATCACTTATTGGTGACAATAAACCTCCTCCACCAGATCTCACATCTTATATCGTCAAAAATACCAATCAATACCTTGCAGGAGGCGGTTTTGGCGATGTCTACCGATGTCGGTGTCATGGTGTCCCGAACTTGGAGGTTTGCCTGTCACTTTCACTTTAATCACATCCGAGTTACCCCGTCCCCAGGTCGCAGCAAAAGCATTTCGATTCAAGCTCAGACTAGACGGGGATGCATACAGTGGATCTCTCATGGTAAGTGCGCTGAGCTGACTCACGAAATTGGCATTGCATGATTCATTGACACAGATGCTCCGTCGAGAACTCGTAATCTGGAGGAGACCCGATCGCCCAAATATGGTTCCATTTTTGGGCATTGCACACGGCTTTGGAATGTCTGGCGCAACGGGTCTCTTCACGGTTTCATGGAAATGTATGATCGTAGTCTTGATGTTGGTCACCGGCTTCAGTTGGTAAGTCCGATACTATGTCAATTGGTGTGATAGCTGCCGAACGTCGCCGACGGATTACACTACTGTGTGTCCAACCATTCACTATTTCCGACGGATGTCAATAAAGACCGATCACAGTGCATTCTCTCCAGGTCGTTCATGGTGACCTGAATTGTGTACGTGGGTGTAGAATCATCGGAGTACATTCAATCTTACAAAGTGGCAGAATAGCATCCTGCTTGATGAAAATTGCAACGCCTGCCAGGCTGATTTTGGATATTCTTCCCTGATAGAGAATATTCCGGAGGCATTGACCTACTTGCAAAGGTCCAGTAGGCGTCCGGGAGCATTGCGCTGGGTCGCACCTGAGCAGATTGATTCAGACTATATGTTCGAGAGGACGCCAAAGAATGATGTATACTCGTTTGGATGCGTTGCTCTCCAGGCGAGCATGCTGAACATTAGAGATGGTACCACTCCAGATCGTATTGTCATGGTCGGAGTTACAATCTGATGCAGCGGTTGTTCTCCATCTGGCAAGAGGCCAGAAGCCACGTCGGCCAGAGTGTGGCATGTTGAAGGATTCGCACTGGAGTTTGATTGAACGGTGCTGGTCTCAGGTACAAGAGCAGCCCACTGTGGAGAAGATAATCTCTACTCTGCAGCAATTCTTGGATGATTACCCAGTGTTGCGACCCCCGAAAGACTTGGTGGCGCTGTGGTCGAGTCAAACCGGTTCTCTGGTGGAATCTCCACCGTTATCCATTCCAAGCCAACCAGAGTCTGTCAAGGGTGACCTGAGAAAGAAAGTTGTAGCTGGCGGCTAGGGCCACTGTGAGAAACAGTATGTAGTGATTATCTCAGTGTAATGTACTCGTTTTCACATCGCTGTCAATCGGCGCTTCGGCCGTGTCGGGTCCACATGCCACTGGCAAGAAATCTTGCGAGGCGTAGTCTTAAGAGTAGATATAGTCCATGCATTGGTCTGAAGTGAGGTGGCGCGTCGTTTCTTCCTTTCGGTCATCTCACAGCTCGCAGCTGTGATCACACTCTGTCCTCGGTACAGCCTCTTTGCTCGCATCGGCATCATGTCAATCTACTCAGACGGTGAAAAACTCCCAGACCCCGGGGGTCCTGGACCTGACACGGACTTTCGTGAGAAGCTCGTACTATAAATGCAGGCTTCCCCACATGAACAGCGCGAGACGATGTGCTGCTTGGCACACTCGCACTCGCACTCATCACTGCTTCGCAAACGATCGCAACTATACACGTCACTGTCCCAACATGGCTGGCCACCCATTCGCTTGTCCCCTCCCCCTCCCCCATGCAGATTAGCGAGGGATGCACCAAACTCTCAAACCCGCTGGATGCACTTAGGGCATCTCGCCCGCAGGACGAAGCTCGTGAAATCGCAGGGTCTGAGGCACCTGCTCTAGAGGGGTCGAGCTTCATTTTGCACGTCGCAGCCCCCTTCTGGATTGGGTATGCAGCTAACTCGCCCCAGGGGGCGGTCAGTGCCTTGGACCTTGCCTGCTGCTCCAACCTTTCCGGACCTATTCAGTAGCTCACCGCAGCGGTCGACATTCACAGAATGATTGTAGGTGTGCAGCTTGCTGTACAGAGGGCGTCGCAAGAGTTTGATCAGTCTTTCAGTGGTCAGTGACTCGGATCACCGATGCACTGCCTCTCCATCACCACGCGGTCCTGTACATGCTGTACATCCTAGAACCTTTCAATTTTTCTCAGATGCTCTCGACCTATGACGTAGCTACCATGCGGATACCAGGTGTATTGAGCACGGACCACGTGGCTAGAGTATTTAAGATGAGCACTGTACCGTAGTCCAGCTGGATCGGAATTTCCTTTCATTGACGCACTTATCTCCCCTTGGGTGGTCTGCTAGACAGAGGTGACTTCTGGTTCTCGACCCTGACAGCACAAGTCACTTGCGCTCAGCTCTTCTCGACAGGAAGTCCAGCGCACGGCAAGTAGATTGCTATCACACTGCCATGTCAAGTGTCGCACAACGCGGGGATGACAATGACGATCCACGGCTCCACCTAGTACTCACAATGCCATATGTGATACGTTTCGTCACATATCTCCCTGACGGCAGACGAATTGCTGTCGGCTCTCCTAGCGGCACTGTCAGCATCTGGAACATACTGGAAAATGGGACGCAAGAAGGGACGAACATGCAGCACGAAGGCACACTTTGTAGTCTTGTTGTAACCCGGGACGGAAGGCGCATCATCTGCCAAAAATCAGAGGGAAGTGTTGAATTCTGGAATGTCGAATCGCACCAGCTCGTCGAAGAACGCACCTGCCCTGCATGCGATTGTACCGCAATCTCGCCAGACGATCGACTCGTTGCAATCGGTTCAGGATCAACGATTTTCATTTACAGCACCAAGAAATTCAACGAAGTCCGATCCATTCACATTCGCAAATTCGTCTGCAGTGTCGCATTTTCTCCTGGCAGCGACAAACTCGCATGCGGCACAAACACAGACATCCGTGTGTATGATGTCAGCATTGGCGCACTCATCCTCGGTTCGTCGACAGGCAACCAACACCTTATCACCTGTCTGTTGTGGTCGCCCGACGGCAAGAGGTTCTTTTCTGGCTCAGGCGATGGAACGATCCACTGCTGGAGTTCTGCTACAGGAAAGCAGATCAAACCACTGTGGACAGGTCACACCGACTGGGTACTCTCCTTGTCCCTTTCCCCGGACGGATCCATGCTTGTAAGCGCATCCTCGGGTAAAACGGTTTGTTTCTGGGATGCGGCTACTGGAAATCCTGTGGGAAACCCTCTTCAGCATGGTGGGGTTGTATACCAGGTTTGCTTCTCCCCCTGTGGTGGGTTTGTCGCATCGGCGGAGTGTCAAAAGATATCTCTGTGGAGGGCACCTAAGAAAGGAACTGTTGTCAAAAGGGTAACCACTCGCTCAATCTCTTGATGTCCTTGTAGTGATCACTCTCCAGATCCATCTGCCACCACGCCCCAGCAAACAGCCTCATTCGTTCGAACACACATTCAGTAGTGTCAATAAACCTCTTCCATTAGACCTCACGTCCTATATCATCAAAAATACTTATCAATACCCCATAGAAGGCAGTTTGGGCAATGTCTACCGATGTCGGTGTCGTGGTGTTCCAAACTCGGAGGTTTATCTGTCGCTTATGATATGAATTACATCCAATTTACCACGTCTCTAGGTTGCAGTAAAGACATTTCGATTCATGCTTGCACCGAAGGAGGAAGTACGCAGCGAATCTCTCCATCGAGAGCTTGACGTTTGGAGGAGACTTGATCACCCAAATGTGGTTCCATTCCTAGGTATTGCATATGGCGTTGAAAGACCTGGCGCAATGTCGCTAGTGTCATTGTGGATGTGCAATGGATCTCTTCACAATTTCATGGGAATGTATGACCGCAATCTTGATGTTGGTCACCGGCTTCAGTTGGTAAGTTTGGTGATGTGTCAATCGGTTCTACGCTAATTAATCCGTGTGATAGTTGCTGAACATTGCTGATGGACTACGCTACTGTCAGTCCAATCATTCATTGTTCCCGATGGATGACAATAATGACTACTGACAGTGCATTCTCTGCAGGTCGTTCATGGTGACCTGAATTCTGTAAGTGAGAGTGAAGCCCTCGGCGTGCATTTGATCTGACAAAGTGAAAGAACAATGTCCTGCTTGATGAAGATTACAATGCCCGCCTGGCCAATTTTTCATACACTTCTCTTGTAGAGAGTATTTCTAAGGAATTTGACTATTGGAATTCAGGAGCGTTGCGCTGGGCTGCACCCGAACTGACTTATGCAGACAATGGGTCTGAGAGGACGCCAAAGAGTGATGTGTACTCGTTTGGATGCATTGCTCTCCAGGCAAGTATGTTGAACATTAGAGATGGTACCACTCTGATTGCATTGTAATAGGTGTTGTCCGGTAAACAACCATGGTCAGAATTACCGTCTGATGTAGCGGTTATTTTTCGTCGGGCAAGAGGCCAGAAGCCACGTCGGCCAGAGTGTAGCATGTTGAAGGATTCGCACTGGAGTTTGATTGAACAGTGCTGGTCTCAGGTACAGGAGCGGCCCACTATGGAGACGATAATCCCCACCGTGCAGCAATTCTTGGACGATTGCCCAGCGTTGCGACCCCTGAAAGAGTTGGTGGCGCTGTGGTCGAGTCAGGCCGATTCTCTGGTGAATGAATCATTATCCCTTCCAAGCCAACCTGAGTCTGTCAAGGGTGACATGAAAAAGAAAGTTGTAGCTGGCATCAAGGGTCACAGGGAACGGTATGCAATGATCATCTCAGCGTAATGTACTCATCTTCACATCCCTGTCAATCAGACCTTGGGATGTTTTGGATCCAGACAGGCTACTGGAAAATAATATCCATAGCATGCTACCACCGAGAGATCATCAATAGCAAGTATTTTTGAGAGTTGCTCAATCCAGTGACCGAGACTGAGTCATATGCAGGTCACTCTGCATAACACGGCGTGTGTAGGTGGGTGTTCTGCTCTGTCACTTATTCGTTTATACCAAACTTTTTGGATAGACATATCATGGGCGTATCGGGTGCCTGTTGGCTGGTGGTCGCATTATGATCTTCACGAAAGCCTTAGATTTGTGTTCTTTTCTCCAATATGCAGCTTTGAGTACTTGCCGTTTGATATCCTCTTATGCAGGAGAGTGATACAACATCTCTTGCTGACACCGCGCTCTCGTGACTCCCTGTCCGGTTTATCACGACAGGCGCAAACGAATAAGATTCATGCTGAATTCTAAACATACCAACTGCAGGGTCGAGTTCCCGACTTGCGACCAGAATGCCGAGGGGACGATGATGTGGTGGAGGGGTTTCAGCTAGGAGGGTGGTCTGACGATCAAGAGGTCTTCTCGACCCCGAGCGCACTTCATCCGAGGAGTTGATTTCCCAAAAGCGGCTTTCCCTCAATCCTGTGGGGGCGCCGATGGTCATCATGGCAAGCGTTCGCGCACACATTCAAGGCCAGTGTCGTATTGCACGGAAAAAACCAGTGACTGACGGACTGTTGATGACCGTATACGACATTCAATGACTTCACGAACACGATGGCAATGGCAATGGATCGCGATATCGTACTCGGTTTACAGTACGGCGTCCACAGGGCCCTCCAGCTCCCCTAGCCGGATGCGCGCACGAGCGCTGTATGACTCGGTATGAGCATGCAGTATGCTTGGAGGAGCAGATCAGTGTCGTGATAGCGCAGCAAGAAGTGCAAGAGACGACAAAGCCACTGTGAGCTGCGTGTGAGCAGGTGATGTGAGACGGTCTGTGGGACCTCGGGAAACCGCCGGTGAAATTACTGAAGCGTTCGTATACCAAGTTTCGGTCTTTCTGTGATCGATGCCGCAGAAATATCCCAGTTCACTTCTGGCTAAAAGCGGTACGGACATATTGTGTCAGCAGCGTCATTGACGATACTGGTCGTACTCATTGTTCTGTACGACATCCCATCATGGGCGTCCGACCGGCGTGAAAACACAGTATTGTGCCGTATCTGGATCGTGCACGGTCTCGGATTGAGAAGGGTGGGACAGGGTAGTGGTGAGCACGGGCATGCATGGGCAGGGGCCCGTATTATGGAATGGGGGAGGGATGGGACACAGTAGGGGCCACGCGGCAGCTTCCAGGGATTCCTGGATGACCAAGTTCGATGTGACAACTTCCCGGGAGAATACGTATTGGGATGACGATTAGAAGTTCGGATGGACTTCGACCATGTCCGACGCCCAATAAACAAGAGCTATAAAGCCCTCTCCTGAGATTAACAAAATGATGATCGATATGAATATGCATGATAAAACACCAATGTCGCGAAGGCTTTGAATTTGTTGTGGCGTGGTTTGATGTTCGCTCGCTGTTGTAGTGAATGCCTCGTGAAGGAGAAGCACAACACGGCGTCGACCCGCCCAAATCTTGCAACGGAGATAGAAAAACTATCCCCACCCGACGTATGCGTTTTCCTTCCGTCTGACATCGTCCGCTCACTTGCTCCCCCTCACCGTGCCCTCAGCATCGCCTCCTGTCTTCAACATCTCCACTCTTGGCTACGCCACCTGCCTCGGCGAACTCTATGACCAACGCTCAGGCGAGTTTTCTGCTGTCCAACTCTACCCCGAGGCAAATGTCAGGAATATTACGATGGACGTCAGGAATACCGATCTCTCCTTCAGTCTCTCCACTACCTGTGATGGCAAGTCGACCCTGCTCGACATCAGTGCGAAACACTCGCAGCATTATCGGTGGCCTCATCAAGGTCTCTGGCTCGGCCTACTACGTCGACGATGAGAAATCCATCTCCGCCTCTTGCCCTCAAGATACACCTCAACGAGAAGCGCATCCTCTTCCCCGATGATTTCCTGTGAACTAACATTCTCCCAATCACGCTAGAAGACTACATTGATACTAAGCTGGCTATCCATTTGTTCTTTGCTGTCATCACGATGGAAACTACATCGTGAATCTCGTCTCCGGAAGGTGCAAGCTGTGCAGGAAAAGAATGTCGAGGGCAACCTGCACTTGCAGTTTAACAAGGTGAGGGGCGTTGTTGACCTTGACGGTGACGCAAGCGCAAAGATTAAGAATTCGTTCAATCATCTGGATGACAAGCTTGATCTTGTCGCGCGTACGTACGTTTTCTTGCATTGACGCATCTTCCGATTCCTTCGTCGCAGATCCATGGTGATATCGCTCCGCCCACAGTTCCCGCCGACTCCAAGGGCGTTCTCGACATTTTTCCAAAAGCTGCCGGGTACATCAGCAAGGACGGAGGCGTCCGAATCCCGGTTACTCACCAGCCCATTCGCCCATAGCCGTACAAAACAGGTCTCGTCTACAATTCGCTGCGGAGTTTGTCGAAGACGTCTTGGTAGCAACATTCTCCAAGCTTGGGGACCTTTCTAGTCGTTTATGCAGGGATACTTTGCTGAGCTGGCCCAGACGACTCGCGTTATCGTTCCCGCGCGATCGAAGAAATCGTTGATCGCATCGACGAGGCCGCCATTTAAGCCGTTCGTCGTTCCGTTTACGAGTCCGCTTGTCGGTGTCGCTACCCAAGCGACAGCATGCCCTCTTGGATTCAAGGCCGCGATCCTGACCGCGATTGCAACGATGTTGGAACAAATACCGAACCGTGTGAAGCCACTCTTTTCTCAGTTGCGGCGGATGTCCGTGAAGTCGATCAGCGATCTGACGAGCATTGTTGTGCGCACGCGGGCAGCAGACGCGCTCGGTGTGTTGATGCGTAGTCAGCCACGTGTGGATCCGGTGCTCTTCACGGATGTGAAGAGGAGGTTGCGGCGAGCTTCATGTTGACGGTGGTTGGAGGAGTGGCTGACAGGGCAAGGGAGACATGCATCGCATTGGTGCACGAAGCCTTCCGAGGGACACGCAAAGGTCTGTTTTCTTTTCGCTCACGTCGAACTGACGGATTTGACATTGGTGCAGATCACTGCACGCAGGCCGTGGCACGCCTCGTCGTGTGCCTGTCGATGACCCGCGTTCGCTCAGTTCGATTGTCAGTGAGGCGCTTCGTTTCTCTTGGTCGGTGTTGATGTTGACGTTCGCCACTTTACTGTAGTATATACCTTGTCCTGGAACGCCTCTGTCGGCGTTGTCCTCGCCACCATCTCCGCAGTGCTCGAACCAAATGGTAAGAATGCAGGTAACCACCTGCCTCGAGACGTTCGCTAAACCGAGCATGCTGCGCAGGGTGGCACTCAAGGTCAAGGAGAGCGTGGTGAACGAGCAACCTGTGGTCTCTTGTCCAGCACAAGATGCGCGGCAAATTCTGTGAGAGATGGCGGCGAGGGTAACAGGGGCGACGAATGGTGAGCACAGCTTGACGGGGGTATTCTGAACGAGAGACAGAGCTCGGACTTTGATCGGCATGTTTTCGTGACATGAATGCAGAGTGGGGGAGTCCCAATCAATGAGGTATACCCGGAGCGAACGCGAGCCACGATGCCCCATGATCATAAATTTGTACGTCGATCCGGCGCACGTGATTCTTCCGGCGACAAATTCCACGTCCCGTTCTCGTGTGGTTTCTCTATGCCTTGATTGCTTTCTTGCCAGCAGCGTGCTGTAACAGTCACCTTTTTGGATCCATCCACGGTCAAGAGACCGGAAAGCAACTTGGAGGGGAAGTTGATTAGGTATGGATGACCGAGTACCGAGATGAGTACAGCGAGCCGAGCTAAACATCTCTGCGTATCTTTGATCATGGTCTTTGACGCTGGCTGCCTGATTGATGTTCGGAACACTTTCTGAGTCGCCCATCGGAAACACCTGTGGGCTTGAAAGAAGAGATAATGAGTCACGACTCGTTCACCAGAAAGCTGGGGTTGTTTTGTTTTGCTTGACGACATCTCTGTGGTGTGGATGTGTCCCTGGCCGCCAGGGGAGTCCCGAGAATTTGGTTAGTGCCTGAAATTTAGTGGTATGCCATCGCCGTTACCGCGTGACCCTGTGTAGGCAATATGCTGTGAACCTATAAAAAATATAAGTAAGCGCCTTCACACCTTCGCCGCCTGTGCTTACCTCGCCTTGACGAAGACCCTAGCTTGTCGGCAAACGAACCACCATCGCACTACCATGTCAAGTGTCGCACCATGCGAGGGCGACAACGATTTCTCCCCAGCCACGTTCAGTGCTCACGATGACACTTCCAATAATGCCACTCGTATATCTCTCTGATGGACGACGAGTTGTCGTCGGCTCTCGTGAGGGAATGCTCAGTATCTGGGACGTGGAAAGCGGGAAGCAAGAAGGGCCTGATATGTGGTCGGGCTTGATAGCACGGGGGACCGCAAGGTTGTTGTGACTCAGGATGGCAGGTACTGTGGACCGTTGGTCAATCGATAATCATCGGCATGTGGTGGCACCCGGCCTCCCCGGCCCTCGGACCCATGCCGGTGTGCTGGATGGATTTTGGGCCCAGACCACGTGCCACAGTCTTCAAAAATGGTGCACGAAGGTGTCGCGAACTTTTGAGAGAACCGAGGTCACGAAGCGTGACTAATCCGACAGCCGACCACTGGTCGCCTCAGACGAATTTCCCTTTGCGGCGCGTGCCGAGTGGTCCTGCCGCCAGAGGAGAAGCATTCGGCAGTCTCGACTAGCATGCAGGCATTTATATCTTGCGGCGCGGACAAGACATCCAGTTGGAAGATCCCTGTCGAAATCAGGTGTGTGAGTCTTCCCTTGGACGCTGATCTCCCTATTCTCTGTTTTGTTTTTTGTTTTTTAAATCTATTTTTGTTCTTATATCAGAGTTGAATAGAAAAAGGGGCCCTTGCTCCTCTGCTACTCTTATTGCACAATCTTCTTTCATCCCCATGGCATGCCTCTAGCACCCTCCACCGTCTTTGATACTGCCACCCTTGGCTATCCAGCCCGTCTGGGTGAGCTCTACGACCAATGCTCAGGCAAGTTCCTTGATGTCTGACTTTACCCTGAGGCAACGGTCAAGGACATCATGGTAGAGGACACAACCTCCAGTTTCTTTGTCACCCTCTTCACCCCTCATGCTCATGAGGACAAGACCACCTTTTTTGGCATCAGTGGTAGACTTTCCCTCGATCTTCTCAGTGGCCTTACCAAGGCCTTGGATATGGTTAATGAAAGTGGGAGGATGGATATGCGGGTACAGCACCACTATCCACTTTCACTTGGAGTGCAGCAACAAAGGGATGATGCACAGTGTGAGACTCACTGTACTAGCAGAGTTTAGTCTTGGTAGAGTATCAGCACCCGAGTATGGGTACTGTGGTTGCAATAGAATAGAGTTTAATGTGGGGCAATAGCCTCAGGTGAGGTAAGAGTGAAATGAAACCAGGGGTGAATGGTTATAGATTTTTTGTTACAGCACTGTGTACGTTACATGCTGCTTTTATACTAGTCTGGAGTCTGAGTATAAATCTAAGAATGAGTCGTCTGGAGTCATTCAGACTCATAATGACTCATGTTTGAAGCATGTGATGTCATCATGACTCAGTATGAGTTACTCTGACTCACAATTTCAATAGTTGTAGCATGAGTCATTGTGACTCATTGTGACTTGATATGACTTGGACATGAGTCCATCTGAGTCATACTGAGTCATAATGACTCGAGTCTAGAGGATAGTGTGACCTATTGATAGGTTATGAATAAGATCCGTTTATCCTAATGTTATTAGCATAATTGTAGTAGAATGTTCCAATTGTTCCGGTAGTTCTGGTTGTTCCAGAACCTTCGGAACTCAACACAGTTGGTACTGGACAATTGTTCTGGTAGTTCTGGTTGTTCTGGAACCTCCGGAACTTGATACAGTTGATACTCGACTAGTTAGTTACACTATGTCCGGTTCATTACATGAACTGGGCATGTGCTAGCCTTTTTCAACAATGGTCTCCTATCTTCATGACCAGAAGGCCAACATTAACAAGTATGCATATGTTCTTGCTCTCAAAATTTGTGTCAGCAAGAAGTGCCTCCTGTTCACTGAGAACGACCTGAGGCATCTAGTCCTCCTTGTTGTGCAACAGGATTACATCAACACTAAGCTAGCTACCCATTTTGTCTCTGCTGTCACCTATGGTGGCTACCATATTGTCAATCTCATTGCCAGAAAGTCAGAGATGTCCAGGGAACAGAATATTCAAGGCATGTTAGAGCTGGAGTTGAGCAAGTTGAGAGATGCTATCAATCTAGATGACAAAGCAGATGTGAGATTGAAGAATAATTTCATACACTTGGATGACAAGTTTGATCTCACTGTATGTGTATTTGATAACATTGACTGCATTTTCTGATCCTCTTATTGTAGGTCCATGGTGACATTACTCTGGAAAAGGACCCCATCAACCCCCAGGATGTCCTCAACACTTTCCCACATGCTGCCTTGTCTGTCATTGAGAATAAAGGCATCCCAATCTCGATTACCCTTCAGTCCATCCCTTCAAATCTGTATGAAGGAGGCCTTGTCTACAATCTCGACCAACTCATTGTCAATGATCTCCTGAAGGCATTCTCAACACTTGACGACATCTCCAGCCATTTCAGGATTCTCTGAGATGGTGCCAGGACTGTGCAGGAATATGTTCCTGAGCTGGCCTGCACAACTCACACTGTTGCTGCTAAGTTTACCAAAACATATAACATGCTGGTCTATGTACTTGGAAAATTCTTATAGGACTATCATTATGGAAAGAAGTCAGCTCTCAGTACCATTCTTTCAAGCACAGTTGGTTCTCATTTGGGCCAACACAAGGGAGATGTGAATAATACTGAAAAATATTCCGATGTCATTGGTGATGTTGCACCTGAAGTGGGTATGAATCTGTCCACTGCCTATGCTTTCCATGTCTGAGGTGGTGCATGCATATTCCTTAGGTGATGGATCTCCTGACCAACAGAAGGGGAGTGACAATACCACACAGCATACCAGCAAGTGGCTGTGCACTGAGGCTGTGAAGTTGTATAAGAGCCATCTTGATCAAGATTTGCCAAAAGACAATGAAGTATTGGAGCAGTATCAACCAAGTCTCATGGCATTGGAGAAAGAGCTTTTGCTGTTCCAGCACTTTACCTCTGATGTTCATGGAGTGAGATGATCCCTACTACAGCCCTTCAATGCTACCAGGGCAAATCCATTGAGCAGTATCGGGGGCATCTCCTGTTATGTGTATGCATAGTCCTAGCTGTCAAGCACACTTTGATAGTAGCGTGAGACTAATAGAGATCCAGGCCTCACTATCCCTTCTCGAAGGGACTCGTGGATGACTAGCAACTACACGTAGATTGCGTAGAACTAGCTGGGGAAAAGTACTGTACATGGACTCGTATAAATACTCAAGCATTGCTGTACCAACTGGATGTGGTAGTACCACCTATAGTAGTTGGGGTTACTTGATATGAGAATGGGGGACACATGGCATGATGAGAGATGTGCTGTGGGAGTGGTAACGTCTGAATGTGGAAGTGTAACTATAGAAGTACAAATAAGGAAGGTAAGTTCACAGGATGGTTAACAGATTGAGGTATAGCAGTAAGGTTTCCTCATTGAGGGGGATCTTTGCATTTAGTGGGTTTAGGAAGGGAAAAGAGTCGTCCATGTAGGCTGATGGGAACACTGTGCTGAGGGGAGGACTAGTGAATGTGACTGTAGACTGGGTAAGCCCATAATGTACTGTAACATTACCCCCGGTGTAGCTCTGAGACACCAGCTCAGAAATCCTCAGAGGAGATGGATGAAGGGGTAGGTGGCTCCTCCCTAGGTGTTACGGTAAACTACGGGTTGGCCCAATCCTCGGCCTCGTTCATCGGCGCGCATATTGGAGAGATCCTTCCCACGCCATACATTGACGATTCCCTTGTCCCTCAGAA
>JBBPMG010000073.1:0-68262 GCA_038090195.1 Boletellus deceptivus
CCATCAGCTTATGAGGACAACTCCTTTCCATCCCTAAACCTGTGAGATGCGGTGATCCCCCTCAATGAGGAAACCCTGCCTCTGTATCTCAATCTGTTAACTATCCTGTGAGCTTGCCTTCCTTATTTGTACTTCTACAGTTACACTTCCACATTTGGATGTTACCACTCCCATGGTGCATCTCTCATCATGCCACATTTCCCCTATTCCCATATTGAGTAACTCCAACTACTATAGGTGGTACTACCACATCTAGTTGGTACAGCAATGCTTGAGTATTTATACAAGTCCATGTACAGTACTTTTCCCCAACTAGTTCTACACAATCTACGTGTAGTTTCTAGTCATCCACAAGTCCCTTTGTGAAGGGATAGTGAGGCCAGGGTCTCTATTAGTCTCGCGCTACTATTGAAGTGTGCTCAACAGCTAGGACTATGCGTACATGTAACAAAAGAACTAGCTTGTCCCTAGACCCCTGCTTCCTAGTAGAAGGGTCCCATCCACTGACATCATGTTGTACCATGCCCTGAGGGGATCAGACAAAGAACACGAAGAAGTGTTCTACACTGAGGATGAAGGAACTCCATCTCAGTCAACCCAGCTGTTACCATATGAAAACCCATACCAAAGTGCCTTACTGATTTTGCAATGCATTGCAGGAAGACCTTCCTCTGCCATGAACCCAGTAAGAAGGAGACGACCTTCCTCCTTGTTGTTAGCCCCTGTCTAGCCAGCAGGACCCATCATGACCACAGTGGAACTGACCGTCCTATCACCACTACCCTCCCCTCTCATCAGAGTGGAACCCACAGTATCTGAGAAAACTGATAGCGATGAAGAAATGGCTGATGCCTCTGTGATCCAGACAGAGAAGAAAGGAGAGCTTCATGCCGCCCTCCTAGGAGATTTTAGTGGACAACCCAAGGATGCCGAGAGATGGATCATGTCAATGAATGCGTACTTTACAATCAATGACCACATCTATAAGAAAGATGAGCCAGTAATGATCCTCACTTGTCTTAACAAGCTAACGAAAGGAAGAGGAGCCACTTTTGCAGAAATTTGGTACAACTGAGCCCCAGATTCCACCTACGACGATTTCTTGGCAGCCTTCTGAGCTGCCTTTGTTCCCTCTGGACAAAAGGAATGTGCCCAAAATGTTATCTATGATTTGAAACAAAGTGAGTTCCCAGATACTGAGGAAAAGAACATACCCCAATGATTCAAACAGGGAAATTTTGACTCTTATGCTTCAGCCTTTGAGCTACAAGCCTATCAAAGTGGATTAGATAAAGGACATGACAACATTCTTATCAATGTCCTAAGGAGAGGAGTAGACAGGAAACTGGCCAACATAATGGCTATGCTCAATCCCCAACCAGAAACCTGGAAGGATTGGATCAAGAGGGCGCATACCTTTGATGAGAACTTCAGGAAGCTCAGGAAGATTAGGGAATGAACTCACTACCTCCCATTCACTTCCACAGCCTGGACTGCTCCCAGTTGCAACCCAGATGCCATGGATATCAACTCCATTCAACTCTCCCCTACTGAAAGGGCAGAACATATGAAGAATAACAAATGCTTCATGTGTCACCAAGTGGGTTGTCACTCTAACAATCACAAGAAAGGAGGAGGGTCTAGATCCATGGGGACCTCCCACTACCAGCAATCCCAGACCACAGTGGCTGCAGTAGACACCGACGCCTTGGAAGAATTTATCCAGAATAGTGATCTCTCCAGAAATGAGCTTCTCCGAATCCTCAAGGTCTGCATGACTCCTGAAGAAGAACAGGAAGTCCAGGCAACTACGTTAGAATAGGATTTTAAAAAAGGAGGGTAGAATCAATGGCTATGCCTCCTATAGATCTCGCACCAGTTTTTGTATTAGGAATGAACTCTAGAGCAATCAAACTTCCAGTCCAACTATACAAATCTGACTTGCAAAAACCCATTGACATCAAAGCCCTAGTTGACAGTGGGGCTACCAGATGCTTTGTTCATAAATACCTAGTCCAGGCAAATGGGTGGAAAACAGACAGACTTCCATGCCCATTCATTGCAAATAATGTTGACAGATCCAACAATCAAGGAGGTCTTATCTGATACTTGGTCACCCTTACCCTTTGAATTGCAGAACAAGAGGAATCATGAACTTTCTTGGTCATCAACTGTGAAAAAGAACAGTTAATCCTAGGGATTACCTGATTACAAGAAACCAATCCACGCATCAATTGGAAAACAGGAGTAGTCTCTATTCTGTCTACCTGCACATCTCAAATCAACCCTATTGAGCAAAGATATCTCATGAGGTACCTGGAACTGGATCACCTTTCTATCACCAGAACTACCCTTTCCACCGAGTTAGCACAGAAGGTGAAGATAACTAGTGCAGAACTACCCAAAGAGTTTCAACAGTACTCTGACATATTCAGTGAACCAATGAAAGGAGAATTACCTCCAAAACAGCCCTATGATCATGCTATAGATGTCATGTGTGACTTCTTACCCAAAGTAGCAAAGGCATACCCGTTAAACCCAAAAGAGTTGGCAGCATGCAAAGAATTTGTAGATGAACATCTTGTATCTGGAAAAATACAACCTTCCAAATCCCCGCAGGCCTCTTCCTTCTTTTTGTTTCAAAAAAGGATGGAGGACTACACCCTTGTCAAGACTACCAACACCTCAACCAGCATACTGTCAAAAATGCTTATCTCCTTCCCTTAATCTCAGAATTAATCAATCAACTAAAGAACTCCACCATCTTTACCAAGTTTGATGTACAATGGGGATACAACAACGTCTGGATCAAGGAAGGAGATGAATGGAAAGCCACGTTCATCACCCCTTTCAGTCTCTTCAAGCCTATGGTGATGTTCTTTGGCCTTTGCAACTCTCTCCCAATGTTCCAAGCTCTGATGGACAACATATTCCAGGACATGGTTACAGAAGGATGGCTACTGATCTTTATGGATGACCTCATCATCCACACCAACAAGGATTTAGCACTCCATCATCAAAGGACACGACAAGTGCTATAGAGAATGAGAGAACATAAACTATTCCTAAAACTCTCCAAATGCTTCTTTGATGTCAACAAAGTGGAATATTTGGGAATGATCATTCACCCAGGGTACATCATCCTTGATCCAGTCAAGCTGAAAGCTATCAGTGAGTGGATGCCTCTACAATCAGTAAAAGCTGTCCGTTCCTTCCTAGGGTTCTGCAACTTCTATCAGAAATTTATTCCCAATTTCTCTGAAATCTGTAGACCTCTATATGACCTTACAAAGAAAGGGACTGCCTGGGCGTGGATGGATTCTTGCCAAAAAGCTTTTTTTGCATTACAAAAAGCTTTCTGCATCTGACTGGTTCTCCAGCTTCTCAAAATTGAACATCTGTTTTTTGTCATGACTGACATGTCCCTAGTAGCATGTGGAGTGGTCCTCATGTAGAAGGACACCAATGGAGATCTTCACCCAACCGCCTACTTCTCCAAGACCTTTTCTCTGGAAGAACAAAATTATGACATCTACAATCACAAATTACTTGCAGTTATCCACACCTTGGAGGAATGGTGAAACTATCTTACCAGAATGCAACATCAGGTGACCATTCTCACAGACCATAAGAACCTCACCTACTTTCGCCAACCCCAAAAGCTGTCATGATGACAGGCAAGATGGATGCTGTTCCTGCAGGATTTTGACCTTACTTTCAAACACATTCCAGGATTAGGTATGGTGCCTGCTGATGCACTTTCTCGCTCCTCAATAGAAGACACCAAATCGGACAATAAGGATGTGACCCTATTCCCTGCGGAGCAATTCGTTTGCATAATTGACCTTGCCCTCTAGGAAAAGATCACCCAATCCACTCCCTCCAACCCTTTTGTTGTTGACGCACTTGCAGCATTGACTGAAGATAAATCCATCCTTCTCTGTATCTCCCCTGCCAACTGGCACTTTGACAATGGCTCACTTTACTTCAAAGGATGGCTCTATATTCCCAAACCTGCCCACTGGGATCTGGTTCACTCCATCCATACTTCCAGCGCAGGAGGGCACACTGGCTTTTTCTGACTCTTACACCTGTTGCAGTGTGACTATTGGTGGCTGGGACTTTCCAGCTTTGTGCAAAAGTACATTTCCAGGTGTGCCACCTGCCAGGTGTCAAAAGTTCTCATGCACCCAACTATCCCACCGGCAAACCCCATTGCCAGCACTGCCACTCATCCATTTCAGTTGATCTCTGTCGATCTCATCACTGATCTTCCCCTATCTGCCAGTTTTGATTCCATCATGGTCGTGGTCGACCATGGCCTTATGAAGGGGGTAATTTTCACCCCTTGTACCAAAAACATTGATGCCAAAGGCATCGCCTCACTGTTTTTCCAGAAAGTATTTCCCTGATTCAGACTTCATGATAAGTGTATTTCCAACAGAGGCCACCAATTTGCCTCAGCCTTTGCCTGGGAACTTGCACGACTTCTAGAATATGACATCACCCTCTCTACAGCCTATCACTCGCAAACTGACAGAGAAATGGAACATGTAAACCAGGAGTTAGAAACCTATCTGCAAATCTTTTGCCAGGGCAACTCCCATATTTGGTCAGATCTCTTACCCATGGCCGAATTCTCTCATAACACTGCTGCCCACTCCATCACCAAACAAACCCCATTCTCTCTCATGATGGGATATGAACCCCATGCTTACCCACCCTTTGGCAAGACATTCCTCCCCACTCTAGAAGAACAACTCACACTCCTAAAAAGAGCACAGGAGGAGGCGCAGCATGCTCATCATGTAGCTAGGCAACAAATGGTGGAATGGGTTCGATCAAAATTTAGACCCTGGAAAGTCAGTGACAAGGTTTGGCTAGATAACAAGAGCCTCCAAATGCAATATGCCTCCCACAAACTGGCCCCCTGACGGGAAGGTCCATTCAAGATAGAAAGGGTAATCTCCCCTGTGATCTACCAATTGTGGCTTCCTCCCACCTGGAAGGTATACCTCATGTTCCATGCCTCATTACTTTCCCCATATTGAGAGACTGTGGAACACAGCCCCAATTTCATCAATCTGCCACTTGACATCATCACAGGAGAAGACCAGTATGAGGTCCAACAAATCCTAAGCCATCGAGGTACCGCAGGCCGAAGGCAGTACCTGGTCTCCTGGAAGGGGTATTCCACAGCAGAAAACACTTAGGAACCAGAATGGAACCTGACAAGGGCACACCAACTACTAAATACATATAAAGCAGCTCACCTTAAGGATTTCCTCTCAACTGGCTGATGAAGACACCCCAGCTGAAGAGGAAAACCCCTACAGTACAAATAGTTATGATGTTCTCTCTTCCTGATCTCCCAACCCCCACCTTCATCCTTCTTACCCTTTATTTTGCCTTTATTTTCTTTCCTCTTTTTCTTTTGGACCTCTGCATCTGGGATTCCCACCGGCATATCATCTCCCTTAGGAATGACATGCAATATGCCATCACCATCTCTGTCCCACTGCAGCCAGCTCCCCCCACCGACCATAACCTCCCCAATCCTACTCAGTCATTAGAGTTACCTTGAGCCATGTGGACTTGGGGTTTCTTGGTGACATTTCCAGGGGAGGACACTACCAACGGGGGCTGGACCAGCAATGCCAATCCAGGGTGGTGAGTCTGAAGACGCAGCCCATGCCTATAATGGACTATTTTCATCCCATCTAAATTATTATTTTGAAACCTCTTTCACCTCCACCAGAGCAGGCACCCTTTACTTCATTCCATTCCATCTTCATCCTTCCCAATTAGCCTTTCAGAATATTCCTTATCACCCTTCTTTCCATCCCACTGCCGAACCACAAATCTAGAATGGCAGACCCTTCTATTCCCTCCTCCTTGGAAGATTGTCCCCTGCTTTGCTTAGATCAACTTATGGACTCCCACATGATGGGATTCATTTTTGACCTCTTGGATTCCCCAGATGCCATGTTTGCTTTGGAACAAGTCATTTGTCAAGAGAATGATGTCTTTCTTCCCCTTTTGCTTAGGCTTTATTCCTTCTATATTCATTCCTGCAGGCTCACTGTGGATTTGTTAGCCTCTTCTCACACTATTGAAGAATTGGGTCTCCCCCATCAGATCACTACAGCCAACAGTCTCCATCATCTCGGCCGAGCCCACACCACTCTTTTTGAGCTATTTGAAGCCTCAGGACTTATACTGTTGATCTATCGCCTTCCAGAGGATGTATACCTTCCAATTCTACAAATCCAACTTGCCCTCCTCTCTGACAACAAATATTGAGAATACTACTGGCAGGACCAATCCACCAGTGAGATGGACCAGACCAGACACACCCGACTCAGCTCTCCAGTTCCTGTCATACCACACTCGGTATCACCGCAACCCTTACCCATTCCGCCACTAGCAGTCAACTTCACCACTCTCGTCCCATCCACCCCACCGCCCAACCCCATTTCCACAACACAGGTACCTTCCCGACCACACAGAAGCTGATCCACCCATACCTGAGCTCTCAGGATTAGATTGGGGTCAACCACAGATAATGAGACAGGAGACAGGACCGGTGAGGACAATTCGCTGACCAACACTCTGGCATGCAGGAGGAGGGTGGCATGCCACCATTGTGGATCGCTCAATCACTATAGAGTCAATTGCATCTACTACTCTTGCCCCTTCTGCCACACAACTGCTCCAGGACATCCACAATATGCCTGTTCCCTTCACCTCTGCACTACCTGTGGAGGGTCAGGACATGTGGCAGCAGCCTGTACTCAGACAAACCCCTACAACAGAACCATCTCATCCTCACAACCCTCCCAGGATGAGCCATGTACCTCTCCATCCATCTCCTCTGAGGATTTCTAAGTTGGCATCTCAGAGCTACATCAGGGGTAATGTTATGGTACAATACAGGCTTACCTAGTCAATGGCCACATTTGCCAGTCCACCCCTTACAACAGTGTTCCCATCAGCTTATGGGGACAACTCCTTTCCATCCCTAAACCTGTTAGACGCAGTGATCCTCCTCAACAAGGAAATCTGCCTTTGTATCTCAATCTGTTAACTATCCTGTGAGCTTGCCTTCCTTATTTGTACTTCTACAGTTACACTTCCACATTTGGACATTACCACTCCCACGGCACGTCTCTCATCATGCCATGTTTCCCCTATTCCCATATCAAGTAACTTCAACTACTATAAGCAGTACTACTACATCTAGTTGGTACAGCAATGCTTGAGTATTTATACAAGTCCATGTACAGTACTTTTCCCCAGCTAGTTCTACACAATCTTCATGTAGTTGCTAGTCATCCACGAGTCCCTTTGTGAAGGGATAGTGAGGCCAGGGTCTCTATTAGTCTTGTGCTACTATTGAAGTGTGCTCAACAGCTAGGACTATGCATACGCATAACATTGTCCAATCCAACTTGGACTTTTTTTTCATTTCCATTCCTTTTCATCATCTTGTTTAAATATATGCCTGATTGAGCTCAGACTCCAATTTCCTTTCTTGACTTTTCTCATCATATGATTTCTTTTTCTTCTCATGTACAGCTTGGTTCATGTGCATTACCTTTGAGTATATAAGACCTCGCCCTCCATACCATGTACTCTAAGTTAGTCTTACTCAAATCTTAGCTTCATCCACATTGAACCTTGCTCAACCTTGCTCTCGCTCAGTCACCCTTGTCACCTCAACCCAATCAGCTCCCTAGTGCCATTGGTATCCAGAACCCTTGAGGAGCAGCTTTGCCCTCTCCCAAGTGGCCCTTATCCCAAACCTGTTCAACTGACTTGTCGTTGATATGCAGAACCACTGACACATTGACCCACTGTTGAAGCTCTTGAGTCTGTGCTTGTTGCTACCTGCACCAAGCATAACAGGGGGATGATATGAAAAGAGGGAGAAAGAGAGACATGATACTGTATCCCTGAGGATGAGCCAAATAGGTCCTCAGTGGAGGAATCACTAACCACATAGACAGTACTACACAGAGCAGTTTGCCACTGATGCCAAAATCTCAAATCACAGCTAGCTCCAAAATGTTAGACCACTTTCTACTTGGAGGGTGGGCAGCACACAACACTCTTTCATGAGCAAGAACATGTCCTGCATGAAAGGAACCTGTGTGGTACAAAGAGGAGGCATGCTAGTCATTTGATCTGTTCTTGGATTGCATGGAGGCACACCACTGCAAGACATATGGGACAATGGTATGAGCTGCTATCCTTATGGATCCAAAGTTACTTCAAAGAAGACTCCAGACTGACAATACAAGCAGCAGATGGCTATGGGGAAGTGTAAACACCATGGAGGCAGTGAAAACACTCGTAAACAATCGGGGCCACCAACCACCGGGATCCCATCCAGCGGCGAGCGTTGCAGGCCCTGCACATTCGTCGTGTACTTTGGGAGCCAAGGACATCCTGAAAAGCAGCTTACTTTGGACGAGAACATACCGATCGATAGTATCGACAGTGTTCTCGTCACAATTGTAGTCTGCGCTCCCCAAAGTTCATCGTGGCTCGTGGGGGGCGTCTAAACACACAGCCTTTCTCTCTCCATCGATCACCGTATTCAAAGTGCAAGTCATAGCCTGTTCATGCTTACCCGGATTTCATTGACCGATGGCTAGGACAACTCGAGGTCAGCTGTGATGGAGAGTTTCAACACCCACCCGGCCAATTATGGCGCAGCTAGGTGAAGGTTGTATCCAAACGTTTACACGGCTCATATGTATCTGAAGGAATAGTTCCTCGCCTCTGCTGCCGCCATACTCCGAGGATCCACCCTCGAACAGGAAGCCCCAGCGCAGCTGTTTGTCCGTAGCATCATGGTCATCGATGTAAGCATGAATTCGTATCCCTCCTCCACCCTCGTTCATTAGGTGAAAAAAAAAACCTCCCGAATCCTCTAGGACCTCGAATAGATTTGCATGGATGAATGCTCGTCCTTTCGTCGTGTTTCTAACATTTGCAGTCACGATCTGTCTCTGCATGCTCACGATGCCCGTCACGCATTGCAACGATCCTATTGACCCCCAAGTACGCCAACGGATCCGCGAAGAGTGGTTGAAGGAGACGCTCGAGCATGAGAAACAAGTCGTTGACCGGGAGGTTGTGAAGATCCATTGGGCATGGGAGGACGAGCAACATGCAGTCCTCTTGGGCGAGTGGGAACGAGAACGCGCCCAACAAGACAAGGTTCGGGAGGGGTGGGTCCAGGAGGAAGAGCAGCGTCGGCACAAGTGGACGGAAATGGAGCAACGCGAAAACGAGCGCAGAGAACGCGAACGACAGAGGTGGCGACGCGAAGTCGAAGACCACGATCGAGTCGAGGAGGAGCACCGAAAACGGGAGGAAGAGGAGCGCCTGAAACTAAACATGTTCTGGGGGCATGTGGAGGCGCATACGTGCACAACTTATGGGACGAAGGAGTATACTGCCCATCTCATGAACCTTCCTACCACTTGGAAGCGCCGAGTAGAAGCATGCAGGGCTACACCACTTCAAGTCCATGGTATCTCGTATCTGCCGAAGAGTTGTGAAGACAAGGTACGAGATGTCAATGTGAAGTTTATCTGTGATTCATGTCATGCCAGGGCCCGGGGGTCGTCATCGGAAGGTGGTCAGTGGATCAACATGAACCGGACTGCAGCAGCTATTGGAGATCGTACAAAAACAAGGAAAGAAGTCTCTTGCTACACGAGTCCCCATCCCTCTGGCATGCTGACAGCTGACACAGGGTTGCACCTCGAAGGGATCAGGAAAGAGGGTAAGTTCTCCTTCCAGACATTGTAGATTCTGAGCGACCCCCGTATCAGCGCATTGAACATTACCTGGAGAACGTTCCGACGGGGGGCGACTGGCGAGAGTTTTGTGCCACAACGCCGGCCCGTTTCCACGGAATGGATTTTTCCGGTGCCCAACAGTGCTTCCAACATGTAAGCGTAATTCTGTGTAACTTGGACACCCTCAATAATCCGTGTGCCGACAGAAATTGGGAACATATGGCCTCTGGGAGATTGATGATAGCAGCTGCTGAGGAAATCACTGCACGTTTGGAATGCGCATCTCCGATGGCGTTTTCATCACTTGTATTCAATGTTGAACTTGGACGGTTCTGTTCTTGCGTACAGACTTTGGTCGCTGTTGCAAGCACCGTGTTTGCCCAGCACAACTACGCCGTGATATGTACTGCGTGCCCTGGTGTCCTCGTGTCCTGCTTTCGTTGCGCCACGGTGGCTTCCATGGGCTGCCCTCAAGTGGCCGCGAGGTTTTCCTTTCCCAGCAACCTGAATCGAGCGCCTACAGTCCCTTCGCAGTGAAAAGTTACCTGACACTCAAGCAGTGGGGGTTGCTTTTCAGTGCACACAAACATCGCATCATAGTCGTAGCTTCAGTCGACACTGCGGCGATTGAACGCATTCCGGGTGCATCCTGGAACGAAAGATGTTCAGGTAAGCCCTTCTCCCAGTGTTTCATCCGCTTCGCGGGGTCCAGCCGAGTCCGCATCTCCCACCATGCGCAGAAACAACTATCCATGGAGTGAGCCTGCAGACGAGCCGGGTTGGCAGGGTCCCTCGTACATGTACGTCCTCCGTCTCGAACTCAACGCCACACCGCCCTTACTCACAGCGAGGCGCACCCTCGACGTCCAAAACACATCCCAGGCCCAGACCGAGGTCACCCTCGGAGGAAAGCACGCCGTTACTGCCCGGGAAGCGGTCCCGACGCAAGATCCTCTCTCCGGACGGCGCCAAGCGGGGCGCGCTCGCCCTGGTCGCATTGGCGAGCATTCTCTTCGTCGCCGTGTCCCTTGTTCTGCATTTTACACGCTGTCCGCTCTACCCGTCGGCCATGGACGCCGTCCGAGAGGGGTGGGACAAAGAGATCGAGCAGCACACGCTCGTGCAGGAAGAATGGCGGCTCGAGAAACAGCAACACGCCGTGCTGGAAGAAGACTGGAAGCGCCAACTGGATTGGCACGAACGGGACGTGGCACACCGAATCCAAGTAGAAGACGAGCGCCAAGAGAGGGTGAGACAGGAATGGGTGCAAGAACTTGAGCGTCACATGCGCGAAGTCGAGGAATACGAGAGGATTATTACACGCAGGATACACGACGAACAGGCGCGTCAAGAAAGAGTTCGGATGGAGTGGGATCAGGAGGCTCAAGACCACAGTGAAGAGGTTGCGCGTCAGAGCCGTGAAGAGGAGGAGCGCCAAGCTAGGATCCGGAGTGAGTGGTCTCAGGAAACCCAAGAGCACAGCAAAGAGGTTGCACGCAAGACCCATGAAGAGGAGGAGCGCCAAGCTAGGATCCGGAAAGAGTGGTCCCAGGAGGTTCAAGAGCACGAAAGGGACGCTGCACGTCGGGCCCTTGAAGAAGAACATCGCCAAGACAAGGTCCGGAAAGAGTGGGTCCGGGAGGAAGAACAACATCGACACGAGTGTGAAGAGATGGAACGCCGTGAAAACGAACACAGAGAACGTGAACGACGGAAGTGGCGGCGTGAAGTGGAGGACCACGATCAGATCGAAGAAGAACGCCGAAAGCAAGAGGAAGAGGAACGCCAGAAACTTAACATGTTCTGGGGTCAAGTCGAGGCGCACACATGCACCACCTACGGGACGAGGGAGTATACTGCACAACTCGTCAATCTTCCTATCACTTGGGAGCATCGCGTTGAAGCATGCAAGGCTACACCACTTCAAGTCCACGGGATCTCGTATCTGCCGGAGAGTTGTGAAGACAAGGTACGAGACGTCAATGTGAGGTTTATCTGTGACTGATATCGTATCAGGGTCCGGGGGTTGTCACCGGAAGGTGGTCAGTCAATCAGCATGAACCGGATTGTGCGCCCTTTTGGAATTGGTACAAAGACAAGGTATATCGTTTATCTGCTTGCCCTGGATATTCTGTCAACTTGGACATCACCCTAGGGCTGTACGTCTCCTGGATCTGGAAAGCGGGTAAGATACCAATTTCGCACTGATCCACTTTATTGACCGAGGCCCCGCAGCGTATTGAACACTACTTGGACTATCTTCCTTATGGGGGTGACTGGCGAGAATTCTGTGCTACGACGCCAGCTCGATTCCACGGCATGGAATTTACAGGTGCACAGGAATGCTTCCAATTCGTGCGTTATAACTGGAACATGTCTATGTGATACTAACTGGTGCATGTGTATGCCTGCAGGACTCGGGAACGTATGGCCATTGGGAGATCGATGCCACCGACTGCCAGTGAAGTCCGTTCTAAGTCCCAGTCTTTCGCCCGTCTTTTCTTTGTTGAGCAAGATGTGTACATATGCGCCCCTGTACTACTTGACAATGTCCGCCCGTAGATGCTTTATCTCGAGATGCTTGGTGTATAATTGTCATATGCTTAGTGCTTGAGCATTGGCTCACCTGCTCGAAGCCTGCCTCGTGTACCTGGTAGGGTTCCGTTGGTTGATCAAGCAGCTTGCCGGCGTGCGACGACCTCAGATCCGTCTAATTAGCATTGTACTGAAACCACTCCTGTTCCAATTTGCAGCATCACGGCCAGCATGGCCCCGGCTGACATAGCCCATCCAGCCCGAGATGCCATCCCGCACGACACGACATCCATCTTGCAACAACAATCGACGGATCATATCAAACCCACCTGTGCGAGAGCGCGCATAGCTCGGACCAACGTGGCAGGAGACGTTCCCCGCGTCGTCCGCTCCGCTGAAAATGTCCGACCGACGCTCGAATCATTGCTGCCAAGAAGAAGCGCACGTCCGAGAATGCTCATGTTGCAGGTTGGGTGTGTCGCCGTCCTTGCCCTCCCAACATATCTGACCCCGATGTCTTTTCCGCGTTGCCCACAGAGTCCGTCCATGTGGAATGCAGTCCGCCGGGGCTGGGAGAAGGCGGTAACGGAGTGGGTGCAGGTGCAGGTGGCAAGAACGTGCCGAAATTGAACTGGATGGGTAGCAGCGCCGATGTGGCACAGCGCAGCACATGCACGAGGAACTGGCGTGTCAAGTATAGGCTCAAGTAGAGCAGGCGCGTGAGATGGAGGGCAAGGCGATGGAGCGGTGCGAGAGAGAACAGGGAGCGCAGGAGTGCGAGAGGCAGAAGCAGGAGGTGGAGATGAAGGGCTGCGAGAGAGAGCAGTGAAAACAGGAGTGCGAGGGGTAGTAGCAAGAGGTGGAGGAGATGGAGTGCTGGGAAAGAGACAAAAGGGAGCAGAAGCGCGAGAGGGAGTAGCAGGAGGTGGAGAAATGCGACCAGTGGCGCGAGGAGGAATGGCACAAAAAGCATACTGGCCACGTACTGGCCTGTCGGGGCACGAGCTAACCTGGGGATATGCTAAATCCTGGAAGTCTTCAGGCTGTGCGTGCGATTTGGTCAGCTGGGCGTCTTGTACAGCAACTTTGACGGCTCCAGATCGTATCTGTTCAGCGTTGCAGTACAACCGTCCCTTCAAGCAGCGCGGCCTATTGATTTTTGCCACGAGCCGTATGGTTGCTTCGTACTCTCAGAGGCAAGTCCTCCAGTCGTATCGTTCGTCTCGCTTTTGCATAGAGTGGCGCCCACTTCACAGCCAGCGCCCTCCTCCTTATACGACCCGCCCATCTGCTGGCGAGAACCCCTCAGTCGTCGTGAATGTACACCAGTACGTGTCCTCCGTTTGCATCAGAGCCCCTCGTTCCAAGATATGCCGTCTATTCTGTCAGATCACTTATATCTGAGGGTACTCCATTACTCCGCGAGGACACAGCACATAAAGGGGTACCTGTGCTAGGATGCCTGGGCCTTATCCTTTTCTCGCTCGCCATTTGGCACGTATTTATGGGGTTTATGTACCCTCAGTATCACCCGTCCCCAGAGCAGCGCGAGGAAGAACGCCACAGGCTCCATCTGTATTGGGATAACGTGGAAGCGCATAAATGCACCACATATGCAACCAGGGAGTACACTGCCCAGCTAATGAATTTGCCGATATTCTGGGGATATCGGGTGGCTGCATGCATGGTGACGCCGCTCGAAATCCATGGCATCTCATACCTACCCAATACCTGCGAGGACAGGGTAGGCAACATGTCATCAATCCATTCGCAGGGCTGACTACGTACTGCCAGGGCCTTGGTGGCGTGATCGGTCGATGGGAAATCAGTCGGCATGAGCCCGACTGTACGACGTTCTGGGACCAGTACAACAACAAGGCTCGCTCTCTCGGCCCCTTCCATCTATGTTACTGATACAATGTCTCTAAGTAGGGGTGCACGTCGCCGGGATCTGGGAAAAGGGCAAGCCCCGAGCTGCCGGATTTGGTGTGACTTGGACTGACTAGATGTTAGCGTATCACACATAAACTGGAGAACCTCCCCTGGGGAGGCAACTGGCGAGAATTCTGTGCCACAACACCTATTCGGTTCAACCACATGCAATTCTCCGGTGCTGAAGAATGCTTCCCGTCGGTACGTGTACTCTTGGACGCTGTAGACTCGACTGAACTGTCCTACGTCCATCTGCAGATCTGGGGCGTGTACGGTCAATGGGATATTGATGACCCCAGATGCTGAATGTTTCCTCTCTTGAGTCAGTTGGCATGATGACTTGGGAACCGTGCCTTCGTAACGTGGTTGACGTCGTATACTTTCAGATTACTTTCTCGAGATTCTTATCTGTACACGAATACTACCTGTTTTCTCTTGATTTGCACTCCATTGGATATTGGACATCCAAGCGTCGGTGCAGCTAGAGAGCGGCATGAAAGCAAGCGGACATCTCGTATCGTTGAATCGATAGTTCGTGGCGTCATCAGTACACGAATTTTTGCCATGTTTCGCAAATGCATCCCCTGCAAGTGAAAGCGTCATGCACATCCCACCACGAGACGGATAGACAGGCATACTGTCACCTGTTCGATTCAATGCAACGCTGATGGCCCTGCCGAGGGCGACAGAGGATCTCTTATCATTTCTTCGTTTCTTCCGTGTGAGATTACCTACTAACAAATATCCGAACGCGTCGTGACACCCGGAAGCACTGGTCCGGTGCAATTTTGCGATAGCGGCATCGAGAGGGACGATCAGCGAGCGATATGACATAATGTAGTCACAAATCAGTGTTAGTAAGCAAGGTCTTGTCCCAATCACCTCGTGTTCGGGCTGACTGTCTGCTGCCCGAGTCCCTTTGCCAGCACCATATAACTTACCCAATGCCTTCGTCCTTCTCGTAGAATCCACCCTGAGCTACTCCACGATGGGACTCAATGGCTGGCACAAAGGCGAACGCACGATTCAGGACAAGATGGGCTACGCGGACGTCATGTCCGAAGCGTGGACATGGATCAGTCACGAAATGACTGAAGAGCACCAGGTCTTTTACACCCATCGCCTTCCATTCATTCCCGTCACCACGATCGACGACAGGCGTCGCCCCTGGTCGTCCATCCTCGCCGGTCCGGACGGCCGGCCCGGGTTCGCAACTAGTCGGCATTTGGGTGAGCTCACATTGAACGCAGCCGTGTGGGAGGGAGATCCGTTCCCCCAGAACGTCGCAGCGTCCAGCGAGCGCCCCGTACTCATCGCAGGCATCGGCATCGAGTTTTCGACGAGAAGGCGGAACAAATTTGCGGGATACATCGACGCCCTCGAAACAGAAGGACCAATCCTCCGCGTACGGTCGGTCGTAAATGAAGCGATCGGGTATGTGGTGCCCCCCCGTCTTTACCGTGCGTCAAGTTGATTCGGACATTGCTTAGGAACTGTCCAAAGTACATCAACGTGCGAGATCTAGTGCCATTCGCGGACACCCACCCGCGTGTCGCGCATCGGCGTCTGGACCTGTCGTCCGGCGAGCGGTTGCCCGAGGATGTGATATCGTTCATTCACGAGTCGGACACACTCTTTCTGGGTACGCTTTACAACGCTGGGGAAGATGCCGAGCGGTTTCCGTCCCATGTGGGCATGAATCAGCGTGGTGGTAAACCTGGCTTTGCACGCATTCGACCCGGCGATGGTCGGACGCTCGTCATTCCGGATTACTCCGGTACGTCCTACCGCTCGAGACGGTTGAACGCCTGACCTACGCTTTCTCCAAGGTAATCGGTTACTGACGTCTCTTGGGAACATCGAAGCTACCCCGTTGGCCGGGGTCACGTTTGTCTCATTCGTCACCGGTACCGTTCTGTATCTTACGGGCAACGCACACAACCTTGTTGGCCCCATCGCGCAGCGTCTCATGCCGCGTATTAACGCATTGACGACTGTCTACGTGACGGGATACATCCTGGTGGAGGATGCGCTACCAGTCCGCCAGAAGCTGGGAACTCACGTCCAGCGCAGCCCCTACTCGCCACCCATCCGACATCTCGCCGAAGAGATGACCTCGACGTATTTTGTGGACGGTGCTCGGGAGATGCCCAAGGTCACCCTCACGCGCATAGAGATGCACTCGCGTGACGTTGCGACGTTTACGTTCGAGTCTCCGACGCACGTCGACGTCGTTCCTGGACAAGCAGCTATAATGGACTTCAAATCATTTGTCGGTGCACCATCCTATCAGCACATGGCTCCTTGGGACCCTGCTAGCGTCAACGATGACAGAATTCGTACCTGGACGGTGTCTGGTTCGAGTCGATGGGCTGGCTTGTCCTCGAAGAACGCAGACGCTGCCGCCGGTCCTCTCTCCATGACGCTCACCATGCGACACAAACCTGGAGGCGCGGTCACCGGCGCGCTATTCACGATTGCACACAAGCTAGTCGAGTTGCGCCCGGAGCTCCTCGAGGACACACGGTCCCTGCAGTTTAACGTGCCCCTCGTCGGCGTTGCGGGCGATTTTACGCTGCCTGCGTGTATGGATGCGCGTTCTCTCGCACACGAAGAAGAAACGTCCCCCGGTGGATGCTTGTCCACCCACACTAGCCCCAAAAAGTGGTTGTGGATCGCTGGTGGGATTGGGGTGACCCCGTTCCTGGCCATGTTGGCGGGCTTGAAAGCGCGGGCGACTCGGAGCAGCGAAGGAGACGCGGACGACATCATTCTGCTCTTGTCCACTCGCGAGCCGGACGTGTTGCTTCCGCTCGTCGTTCGCGCTTTGGAAGGCACAGGCGATGGGGTCAACGACGGATGCCAAGGTAAACTGACGGTCCACGTCTTTTCCCGATCCCCCCTCTCTCCGTCCGTGACTACAGCGGGTCGGACGGCATTCACGATCGACGTGAGACAGCACGAAGGTCGACTCAACAAGGAGACGTTGCACGCATTGAGCATCGAGGATGTACGAGACAGACAAGCCTACGTGTGCGGACCGGAAGGATTCGAACGCGTGGCGCTCGCCGCACTGAAGGAGATGGGGATCGATTCTCGGCACGTCAAGCAGGAAGGATTTGCTTACTGATTGGCACTCGCATGCGCTGAGTTCGCCAGAGGGGTACAGGATGTGCACGACAATTCTTACACGCTACTTTGTTCCGACGCAGCCGGAACGAAAAGCTGGGATTGGTGTTGTACCGCGTGTGTGCAAAGGTAGTGGCTCCGGAAATTGATTGGAGGAAGTGCTGGTCATAAAGCCGGGACACAGTCCGCCTGGTCTCTCGTGCATTGCTATTGCTAGGATGCTGATGTGTGGCCATCCTATGCTCTCCTAACATCTGTTGTGGGTATCCAAATGACAATCATTGTCGACTGGTGAAGTTGAGGCTGAGTGACAGGTTGTCGAACCGGCGCTGGCAGTCATCCTATAGATGCGCGACAACGGGGAAATGAAACACCGGTCCAATCCACGTCCAGGTCCGAGCCGGTTCTGATAGCAGTACTCACAAGTTGCAGTCCCGCCGACCCCACCCACGACGACCCGTGTAACTTATTGGATCTTGGACGAACATGCGTTTGCGACTCGTTCACGATGAGGGTTGCACGTTGTCAGACATGTAGAAAGCAGAGCGTAAACGAGAGCGTCAAACCACAACCGCGCCCTTCTGACTTCGTCACGAGGCGGTCAGGGCTACCCACAGGCGGTCGCCTTTCATCTCTTCCGCTCTTCACATCGTCGTTTGGTACCCACCGTTTCGTTATGGTTCATCGCTCATCTTGAGCTGACGCCCACTTTCATTGCGTGTCTGCTGATACCTCAAGGGTCAAAGTTGCCTCGGGAGTGACATCGGCCGATCACCAAGCATCGTGCTCAGATATCCTGGGAGGTCCGCGAAAAGGAGTTTGCCGCACGGGATGCCCACCACGAACACGCCGTCGGACGCTCAGCGCTCAGCCTTGGCCACCCGAAGCTATCCCGTCCGTTCCACGACTAACGCCCTCGCCAAAGAAGACATTGCACTGGGGCCGTGTGTACGATCTTGGTCTACTCAGCGATTCGTCTTCCGACTCGGAGATGTCAGAGAAACGACCAGTCCACATCACATACACCACCCGAATGGCGGCCTCTCATTGTTCATGTGAGCGAGGTCAAAGAGTGTGTCGAGGCCATGCAACAAGTTGCTGCAAGGGACTGTGCTTTCCTGAAGTGAATGGACGACTTCGACGAGGCTGTGATGGTGCACGAAAAAGCTAAGTCGGGGCGCCTGTGAAGACGTCGAGGGCGCGGAGAGAGTAGGGTAGTTCAAAGCTGATTTCGAGGTCAATGTCGAAGTTGATTTCGTCGCACTGATCCAAATCGACGGTTTTCGATTCTGTTGGTGGTTTTCGGCCATGCTCGGCACAGTCTTATCGGAGTTTAAAACACCACTACGTGCGCGCGCACGGTACGCAGGTACATGCTGCTTGCTGGTGTCCATATGATACATATGATACATATCATCCCTATGGCATTACATTATGGGGTTCCATGTAGATCTGACAATTAGTATGCTGCGGAAATACAAGTCTTTACTTCTACTTAATCCCATCATCAGTCAAGGTTAGGTTCAATACTGCAGCTGTTCGTATCCACGTCTCTACGTATTTAAACTCCGACACACTGCCGCATCCCGGCTGCATGCGGCATCGACCTAGATCGACCCGAAACATCCAAAACCCGGTGAGTCAAAGTTAAGGCAGCTTTTTCCAGCAACTTTACTCATACTTTGTTGGGATGTGGGAGAAATATGGTGAATTAATTATCAGTTTCTCATATTCGCATCCTACAAGTTTAAACTCCGTCGCACTGCCGCACCACGGCTGCATGCGGCATCAACCCAAATCAACTCCAAATCGCATCCAAGACCAGGTGTCAAAGCTGAAATCGGTTTTCGACTCGTTTTCGCTGATGAAATCGACTTCGAAATCGACCCCGAAATCGGCCCAAAATCGACGGTCGAAATCAACTTTGAATTACCCTAATGCTCGATGGTCCCGCAAATCGTCGAAACAGTAGCGTTGTGTGAATGCAAGACAGACAGAACTGCACGTATGTACAGATTGGTGTTGGAGCCTTGGAATAACAATTTGAAAGCATACGATGTCAAGCTAGATCAGGGAAACTAACATGTTTGTTTTCGCCATTATAGATACTTAGCAGCTGTGGTCATCCACCATCCATTGACCATACACACCCAACACCTATAACGATGATTCAGTAGGCTAACGACGTCTCGGGACATGCGTACAGTTTTAAAGCACTCTTCGGAGCCTGAGAATTGCGTGTTGTTGAATCGAATAGGTGTCGTAGCACAGAATTCTCGCCAGTCAGCTCCTTTTGGAAGGTTTTCTAACTTGTGCATGATATGCTGAAATCGCAAGTCATTGCAAATATACCACATCTCCAAAGCCAACTCATACCCTCTTCCTGGATCCTGGCGACATGCATCCCTGTCCATTTCGTCAGCGCCAAAAACGAAGACCAGAGAATGCCCGGACCTTGTCACTATATCCATCCCAGGACGTTCTGCAGTCCGGCTGTTGCTGGCTAATTACCCATCGGCCGATCACAACACCACGACCCTAGTAACAATTAATTAGCCCCAGAGTGTCCTTGTAGCACGTCTCCCACCTTGTCTTTGCAAGTATTAGGGTGATAAGAGATTCCGTGGATTTCATGTGGGGTAGCCTTGCATGCATCCAGGCGAGCCAGATGTTCCCAAGATTTTGGCAGGTTCATCAGTTGTGCGGTGTACTCCCTCGTCCCATACGTGGTACACGCTTGCGCTTTGACATCACCCCAGTAGATGTGCTGCTTTCGGCGTTCCTCTTCCTCACGCCGGCTACGCTCCTCCACCTCCCGCTGCCACTCGCGTTTCAGGGCAGTATGCGCTGCCGTCCGCTTTGCCCAGTCCTGACGGATGGCATCCCGCCTAGACTGATTCAGGGGGCAACTTGCGAAGTGCATTGATAGTATCTGGTACACCAGAAAGGAGAAGACGACAAAACACGCGGCCGGGAGCAAGCGAGTCATGATTATCCCCTAGTGCTCTCCTTTCCTCGGGGGCAATAGCTCAGCCTTATCCGACCTCTGAGTAAAAGATGACTGAAGGACTTGCCTTCGAGAACGCCTAACCGTATGACTGGTTGAAAAAACTGACCGTGAGCTGCAGCCAGGCTGTACTGCAACGCTGAACAGATACGATCTGAAGCCGTCAAAGTTGCTGTACAAGACGCCTGGCAGCTGACCAAGTACGAAGGCGGTCTGAAATGTGCGACCTCAAGGATTTTTCAGTGTCCCCAGAGTTATCCATGCCCCGAAGGCCAGCACGTGCCAGCAAGTATGTTGTTTCTGCCGTTCTTGCCCCACTAGCTGCGTTTCTCCTCTTCCTGCCCTCTTTTCTCTCTTTCGCAGCACTCCGTCTCCTCTACATCCTGTTGCGACTCACACTCATTTTACTCCTCGTGTCCAAGGTGTCGCATTTCCTCGCCATCGGACGATCCTTTTCGACTTGATCGTGTTCTTCAACTTCGCGTCACTACCTGTCGCTCGCGTTCTCTGCATTCGTTTTCGTGTCGCTCCATCTCCGTCCACTTGTGCCGATCCTCCTGGGCCCATTTCTCCCGAACCCTGTCCTGCTGGGCGTGTTCTTGTCCCCACTCATCTAGGAGGACTGCATGTTGCTCGCCCTCCCACGCCCATCGGGCCTTCACAAGCTCCCCCACCACGAGCACGCCGTCGGACGCTCAGCACTCAGCCTTGGCCGCCCGAAGCTGTCCAGTCCGTTCCACGACCAACGCCCTCGCCAAAGAAGACATTGCACTGGGGCCGTGTGTACGATCATGGTCTACTCAGCGATTCATCTTCCAACTCGGAGATGTCAGAGGAATGACCAGACCACATCACACACACCACCCGAATGGCAGCCTCTCGTGTGAGCGAGGTCAAAGAGTGTGTCGAGGCCATGCGACAAGTTGCTGCAAGGGACCGTGCTCTCCTGAAGCAAATGGACGACTTCGACGAGGTTGTGATGGTGCATGAAAAAGCTAAGTCAGGGCCGCTTGTGAAGATGTCGAGGGCTCGGAGAGAGTATCTAGAAGCATGACGGGATTGAGTGGCCCGGGGAGTGAAGCTGCATGGACGAGGGATTGTAAGTGGCCAGTCCATCGCGCTCAGACGTTACAGGAAAGAGCGAAAGTGCTGAATAAGTGTGGATGATAGAAGTACTAGTTATGGAACCTAGGTAACCCAGACTCCATCTCGGAGTGCTTGCAGTTGTTCGGAAATGTGGCTCAATGGTCTCATCGAATCGTCGAGACAGTAGTTAAACGGAAGACAGAATTGTACATACACAGATTGGTGTTGGAACCTCGAGAAAGTAATGTGAAAGTACACGAGGTCGACCTGGATCGACATGTTTGTTTTCGCCGTTATAGATACTTAGCAGTCGTCGTCATCCACCACCCATTGACCATACACGCCGAATACCTATGCGTAGGATGATCATTCAACAGGCTGACAACGTCTTAGAATACACGAACCGTTTTAAAGCACTCCTCGGAACCTGGAAATTGCATGTTGTTGAACCGAATAGGCGTCGTAGCACAGAATTCTCGCCAGTCGGCTTCATTGGGGAGGTTCTCCAACTTGTGCGTGATACGCTGACATCTCAAGTCAGTGCAAATACATCACATCTGCGAAACCAATTCTTGCCTTCCTCCCGGATCCCGGTGACATGCATCCCTGTACATTTTGTCAGCACTACAAATAAGCATCAGAGAATGCACCGACCTTGTCATTATATCCATCCCAGAACGTTATACAGTCTGGCTGTTTCTGATCAATTACCCATCGACCGATTACAACACCAGGGCCCTAATAACAACCGATTAGCCCGGGAGTGTCCGCATAGCGCGCCTCCCACCTTGTCCTCGCAAGTATTAGGGTGATAAGAGATGCCATGGATTGCGTGTGGGGTGGCCTTGCATGCATCCAGCCGATCCAAATGTTCCCAAGATTTTGGCAGGTTCATCAGTTGTGCGGTGTACTCCCTCGTCCCATACGTGGTACACGCTTGCGCTTCGACATCGCCCCAGTAGATGTGCTGCTTCTGGTGTTCTTCTTCCTTGCGCTGGCTACGCTCCTTCGCCTCCCGCTGCCACTCCTCTCGTTCCCTCTCTCGCTCCTCTCTATCTCGGCGCCGCGTCTTTTTAAGCTCACTTGCATGCCGCTCTGCCTCGCGCGCCAACTCCTCTCGGGCTCGTGTCTGTTCCTCGCGTATGTGCCGCGCGACGTCCAGGTGGTGCCGAACTCGTTCTTGATGCACCTGTTCCTCGTGCACGCGCTGCACCACGTCACGTTGATGTTGCTCCGCCGCACGTCTCCACCCCTGCTCAATTTCAGCGTGTTCTTCGGTCCTGCGTTGCCACTCGCGTTCCAGGGCGGCGTGCTCCATCGCTTGCTTTTCCCAGTCCTGATGGATGGCGCCCCGTCTCGATGGATCCAGGGGACAACTCGCAAAGTGCATCGATATCTGGTACACCAGGAAGGAGAAGACGACGACACACACGACCGGGAGCAAGTGAGTCGCGCTCATCCCCTGGTGCTCTCTTTTTCTCGGAAGCGATGGCTCAGCTTTGGTTCGACCTCTAGGCAAAAGATACGGTGCATGAGCGAGTGAGGGTCAGAATGACCAGAGAAGACGAACATACTGGGATACGGTCGCCCAAACTGCAGGGTCGCCATCGACAGGGGGATGGGTGGTGTAGGTAGGGGGGCGCTCATTGCTGTAAGACGGACATTGTATCGTGCAGATATGGGTTTGATACGACGGGAGGACTTGCCTCTGGGAATGCCCAACCATATGGCTCGTCAAGAAAGTGATGGTGAGCTGGGGTCAGGTTGTACCGCAACGCTGAACAGATATGATCTGGAGCCGTCAAAGTTGCTGTACAAGACGCCCAGCTGACCAAATCCTGCTGAATCGCACGCACGAAGGTGGTTTAAAAGTGCGATCTTGAGGATTTTTCTCGTGCCCTGACCAACCAGTGTGTAGCAAGTATGCTGTTCCTCCTCGCCCCACTGGTTCCATTTCTCTACCCCTTATTGCACCCTCTCGCATCCTTGCTTCCTTTTCTTTCTCCCGCGGTGCTCCATCTCCACCACCTCCTGCTTCTACCTCTCACACTCTTTCACTCTCTGCACTCTCTCGCAGCGCTCCATTTCTCTTCCATAGCATCTCATTTCCTCGCTGTCGTGTATATGCCCCTCCATCTCACGCACTTGAGCACACACGAGTTCCTCGCATGTGTGCCGCGCTATATTACGTCGGTGTTGCTCCCCCACATACCTCCAACCCTGTTCGATTTCGGCACACTCTTGCGACCTCAGGCTCCACCTCCACCCACTCCATTACCTCTGCTCTCAACCCTGGCAAACGGTATTCCTCGTGGATGGATCCAGTGGGCAGTGCAGGAAATACATGGATATCTGATATGTCGGGAAGGCGAGGACGGCGAGACACGCAACCTGCAACCTGCAGCATGAGCGTCTTACAACGCTTGCTTACTCTCGGGAGCGATGACTTGAACTTTGGGTTGGAGGATGCAGGCATGAATGGCTCGGGTCAGCGTGGTGGGAGATGTTCGTTCGAACATTACTGGCGATGGATGGGCGACGAAGCGACATCCGTCGATCGCTGTTGCAAGGTGGGCGTGGTGTTGTGCAGGAGTGGGCCTAATACCTTGGGCTAGAGGAAAAGGGCAGCTATTGGAAGTGATGTAAACTATGTTGGGGCCGTGCTGGCTGTGACGCCGCGAATTTTCAAATGCTGAGACGGATCTGAAGTCGTCAAAGCTGCATGCTGGCAAGACGCTTGATCAAGCAACAGAGCCCTGCCACACACGAGACAAGCTTCAGGCAGGTATCTATGTTGGAAAGATCGAAGCACTAATGCCAACGCTCAAGCTAGCACACGACAATGATGCATCAGGCATCTCGAAAACCCAGCATATATGTACATCCGCATCTTACTCGGCAAAGAAAACACAAGGAAAAGACCGGGACATAAGACGGACGTATCTTTCGCTGGTGGTTGGCGGCGTCGGTCTCCTGATGGCCATACGTTCCCAAGTCTACAGGCCCTGTGGGTATACACATGGACTGGTTACATAGGCATGTTCCAGTCGCAATGCACGTGTTGGAAGTATTCCTGTGTGCCTGAAAACTCGACAGCCATCCTTATAAGGAAGATAGTCCAGATGAGCACTGCGGGGTCCCCATCAACAAAGTGGGATATCTTACCCGCTTTCCAGATCCAGGAGAAATGCAATCCTAGAGTGATATTCAAGTTGACAGAATATCCATCACAAGTAGGTAAAGGATATACCTTGTCTTTCCACCAATTCCAAAAGGGCACACAATCCGATTCATGCTGATCGAATGACCAACCATCTTCCGATGACAACTCTCGGGCCCTAGCACGACATCAATCGTAGATAAAACCTCACACTGACACCTCGCACCTCACCTTCACAACTCCGGCAGATACCAGATACTATGGACTTGAAGTGGTGTAGCCTTGCATGCTTCGACTCGATGCCCCCAAGTAGCAGGAAGATTGACGAGTTGTGCAGTATACTCCCTCGTCCTGTAGGTGGTGCACATGTGCGCCTCGGTTTGACCCTAGAACATGTTCAGTTTCAGGCGCTCCTCTTCGACACGATCGTGGCCTTCAAATTTGCGTCGCTACCTGTCTGTCGCATCTTCTACATTCGTTTTCGCGTCACTCTGTCTCCATCCACTTGTGTCGATGGTACTCTTCCTCCTGGACCTGCCTCTCCCGAACCCTGTCTTGCTGGGCGCGAGTATCTCCTTCCACCACTCTTCCCAGATCTGTTGGCGTACTTGGAGGTCAATAGGATGATTTGCAATATGTGACAGGCATCGCGAGCATGCAGAGGCCAATCGTGACAGCAAATGTTAGAAACGCAATGAAAGGACGAGTGTTCATCCATGCAAATTTATTCGAGGTCCTAGAGGATTCGGGGGATTTCACCCAATGAACAAGGATGGAGCAGGGATACGAACTTGGGCTTACATCGATGACCACGATGCTATGGACTATGGACAAACAATTGCACTGAAACTCCTGTTCAAGGGTGAATCCTCGGAGTATGGCAGCAGAGGCGCGGGACTGTTCCTTCAGATATACATGAGCTATTTAAACACCTGGATACGACCCTCACCTAGCTGTACCATAGCTGACTGGATGGGTCATGGGTGTGGAAACTCTCCATCACAGCTGACCTTAAGCTGACCTATCATCGGTCAATAGAATGTGGGTAGGCACAAGCAGGCCATAACTTACACTTTGAAATACGTCGGTCGACTGAATTCATGATGTGGTAGATATGGCGAGAGAAAGACTGTGACTTTAGACGTCCCCCCAGGCCATGCCAAACTGGAGCCGTGCCCTTCTGACTCGTCACAAGGCCACCAGCGGGTGGCCGCCTTTCATCTTCTCCATTTTTCATGTTGTCACATTGTATCCATAGTTTCTTTATGGTTTGTCACTCATTTTGAGCCACCTACTTTCTTTGTGCATCTGCAGTATATATGAGACGAGGCATCGCAGATGGAAGACTGCGACCGACTTTTTCCTTTCTTCCAAATTGCTCGCTCGGTCACTGAGATCTGAAGGCTCGTCGCCACGCACGGCCACCTCATCGAGCCCCCCGTTCAAGCTCATTCGTCGTATTCTCATAGTCCTATGAGAGCGAACTTATTGTTCGACAACCGCCCGGTTTCCTGCTAATACCCAAGGTGAGCGAAAAACCAATCACCGATCGAGGAAACATTTTTTCAGTACAACACAAGACCCACACACCGAGGATGAGGGCGAGACAAGAGTCAAAGTTGTATCAGGAGCGACACGTGGAGAGGCGGCACCGGCGACACCGGCTGATCGCCAAGGATCGCGTTCAGATATTCCGGGAGATCTGCGAAAAGGAGTTTTCTGCACGGGATGCCACCATGGATGCTCAGCCTTGGCGCACCGCACAAAGTGAGCAGGGGAGTGCCATCCTGAGTTCCTCTTGATGATTGTGCCGGGCAGATCCGATGGGCGTTCAGCCTGTCCCGTCCGTTCCGCAACCAACGTGCTCGTCAAAGAAGACATGCACTGGGGTCGTGTGTGATCCTGATCTATTCAGTGATTTGTCCTGACTCGGAGATGTTGGAGGAACGACCAGACCTCGTCACACCACCCGAGTGGCAGCCTCTCATGGCTCGTGTGAGTGAGGTCAAAGAGCGTGTCGAGGCCATGCAACAAGTTGTAGCAAGGGACCGCGCACTCCTGAAACAAATGGATGACCTCGACGAGAGGGTTGTGATGATGCGCAAAAGAGCTAAGCAAGTCAGGACGCTTGTGAAGATGTCGAGGGCTCGGAGAGAGCATCTAGAAGCATACATTCTTCGTCATTACGGGATTGAGCAGATCAGGGAGTGATGCTGCATGAACGAGGAATAATAGCTTGTGGTCATGTCATGTCATATGCCAGTCATCGATTCATCCTTGTCGAGACAGTGGTGGATAAATATGTAAACATTGCGACTCTCTAACAGGACTGCCATTATAGTTTCCTCGGCATGAAGTTCAACGAGGCTCAGGGAGGGCAAGAAAGGATGTCCTTGAGAAGAGCTCAATGGTCTCACGGTCTCACAAATCGTCGAGACAGTAATTAAATGGAAGACAGAATTGTACATATTCAGATTTGGTGTTGGAACCTCGAGGAAGCAACTCGAAAGCATACGACATCAAATGGGATCAACATTTTTGTTTTTGCCATTAAGGATACTTAGCATTTGTCGTCATCTATCGCCCATTGGCCATACACGCCCAGTACCTATTGAGTGCATGTAGGATTATCATTCAGCAGACTGACGTCTTAGAATACACGTACGTTCGTATGGCACTCCTCGGAACCCGGGAGTTGCATGTTGTTGAACCGAATAGGTGTCGTAGCACAGAATTCTCGCCAGTCAGCTCCTTCGGGGAGGTTCATCAATTTGTACGCGATATGCTGATATCGCAAGTCAGTGTAAATACACCACATCTGCAAAGCCAACTCATACCCTCTTCCTGGATCCCGGCGACATGCATCCCTGTCCATTTTGTCAGCGCTAAAAATGAAGACCAGAGAATGCGCGGACCATGTCATTATATCCCTCCCAGGTCGTTCTGCAGTCTGGCTGTTGCTGGTTAATTACCCATCGACCGATTACAACACCAGGACCCTAGTAACAACCGGTTAGCCCCAGAGTGTCCTCATAGTGCGTCTCCCACCTTGTCCTCGCAAGTACTAGGGTGATAAGAGATACCATGGATTTCGTGTGGGGTGGCCTTGCATGCGTCCAGCCGAGCCAGATGTTCCCAAGATTTTGGTAAGTTCATGAGTTGCGCAGTATACTCCCTCGTGTCATACGTGGTACACGCTTGCGCTTTGACATCGCCCCAGTAGACGTGCTGCTTCTGGCGTTCCTCTTCGTCGCGCCGGCTGCGCTCTTCCACTTCCCGCTGCCACTCGTGTCGCTCCCTCTCTCGCTCCTCTCTATCTCGGCGCCGCATTTCTTCGACCTCAAGTGCATGCCGTTCTACCTCGCGTGCCAACTCCTCCCGGGCTCGCGCCTGACGTGCCTGTTCCTCATGCATGTGCCGCGCGACGTCCAGTTTGTGCTGTTTGGCCTCCTGCGCCCATTCTTCCCAAACTAGTTCTTGACGCACGTGTTCCTCATGGATGCGTTGCGCCACGTCACGTTGATGTTGCTCCGCCGCATGTCTCCACTCCTGTTCGATTTCGGCGTGTTCTTCGGTCCTGCGTTGCCACTCGTGTTCCAGGGCGGCGTGCTCCATCGTCTGCGTTTCCCAGTCGTGACGGATGGCATCACGCCTGGATGGATCCAGGGGGCAACTTGCAAAGTGCATCGATGTCTGATACACCAGGAAGGAGAAGACGACGAAACACATAGCCTGGAGCAAGCGAGTCACGATCATCCCCCAGCGCTCTCTTTTTCTCAGGAGCAGCGGCTCATTTTCAGTCCCACCACTAAGCAGAGGACACGGCGCATGAACGGGCGAGGATCAGAATGACCAGAGAAGACGAACGTACTGGGATACATTTACCCAAACTGCAGGGTTATCGACGGTGGGGGGATGGGTAGTGTAAGGAGGGGGGCGCCTATTGCTGTAAGACAGACATCGTGTCGTGCAGATGTGGGTTTGATACGATGAGAGGACTTGCCTCTGGGAATGCCTAGCCATCTGGCTCGTCGAAAGGACTGACAGTGAGCTGGGGAAGAGTTGTACTGCAACGCTGAACAGATACGATCTGGAGCCGCCAAAGTTGCTGTACAAGACGCCCAGCTGACCAAATCGCACGCACAGCCTGAAGACTTCCAGGATTTAGCATATCCCCAGGTTAGCTCGTGCCCCGACAGGCCAGTACGTGGCAAGTATGCTCTTTCTGCCGTTCCTCCCCGCCCCACTAGTTGCATTTCTCCACCTCCTGCTACTCCCTCTCACGCTTCTGCTCCCTTTTATCTCTTTCGCAGCGCTCCATCTCCTCCACCTCTTGCTACTACCCCTCGCACTCCTGCTCTCACTGCTCTCTCTCGCGGCCCTTCATCTCCTCCACCTCCTGCTTCTGCCTCTCACACTCCTGCGCTCCCTGCTCTCTCTCGCACCACTCCATCACCTCGCCCTCCATCTCACTCGCCTGCTCTACTTGAGCCTATGGTTGACGCGCCAGTTCCTCGTGCATGTGCTGCGCTATGCCACGTCAGTGTTGCTACCCACCCTGTTCGATTTCGGCACGTTCTTGCAACCTGCACCTGCACCTGCTCCGTCACCGCCTCCCAGCCCTGGCGGACGGCATTCCACACGGACGGACTCAGTGGGTAACGCGGAAAAGAGATCGGGGTCGGATATGTTGGGAGGGCAAGGACGGTGACACTCGCAACCTGCAACATGAGCGTTCTCGGACGTGCGCTTCTTCTCGGGAGCGGTGATTCGAGTGTCGGTCGGACATTTTCGGCGGAGCGGACGACGCGGGGAACGTCTCCTGCCACGTTGGTCCGAGCTATGGACGCCCTCGCAGATATGACGATCCATCGATCGTTGTTGCAAGATGGATGTTGTGTTGTGCGGGATGGCATCTCGGGCTGGATGGGCTATGTCAACCGGGGCCACGCGGGCCGTGACGCTGCAAATTGGAACAGGAGTGGTTTCACTGCAATGCTAATTAGACGGATCTGAGGTCGTCGCACGCTGGCAAGCTGCTTGATCAACCAACGGAACCCTACCAGGTACACGAGGCAGGCTTCGAGCAGGTGAGCCAATGCTCAAGCACTAAGCATATGACAATTATACACCAAGCATCTCGAGATAAAGCATCTACGGGCGGACATTGTCAAGTAGTACAGGGGCGCACATGATGCATCTTGCTCAACAAAGAAAAGATGGGCGAAAGACTGGGACTTGGAACGGACATATCTTTCACTAGCAGTCGGCGGCATCGATCTCCCAATGCCACATGTTCCCGAGTCCTGTAGGCGCACACATGCACTATTTAGTATCACATGGACATGCAGTTACAACGCACGGATTGGAAGCATTCCTGTGCACCTGTAATCTGTGAACTCCATGCAGTGGAATCGAGCTGGCGTCGTGGCACAGAATTCTCGCCAGTCACCTCCGGCCCATAAGGAAGATAGTGCAAGTAGTGTTCAATGCACTGCGGGGTCCCGGTCAATAAAGAGGAGCTCACCGACAAGGATGGTCTCTTCCCAACCGCCGTCGGTGAGTCATTCAGGATCGACCTCGCTAAAACCGATTTCATCGATCCAGGCATCGACAGTGACACTGCCTGCACCGGCAAGGGAGGAATTGTCGAGGTTGGACGTAGCAAGCAAGATTGTGCTGCCGCGAAGGATGTCGCACTCGAGGACATCGAGGAGGACGTTGAGAGAAGGGATGAAGGGAGCGTGGACATCGCCGGATGCGAAGAAAGTCCCCTAAGCCTCTTGACTGAATCGATCGGCCTCCTGAGATCCATTCAGTGGGAAGATATATAATACTAAGGAGGGTGGACTAAATCACCGTCCTATCACGTCTGAGTCTGCTCTCTTGCCTCTCTCGCGCTCCTTGCTGCACCTGGCGAAGCACACAAGAAACTCGACCGGTCCCGGGGCCGGACAGTGGATCTCTGACACAGCCACACAGACAAGGAGAATGCCAATCGAGCGGCGGACCACACACGAATCCGCCATGGAATTCAGCATCGCGCTTGTTTCGTTTCACTACCTTTCTTTCGAGAAGGTTTTTATACCCACAGACCCTATGGAGGTGCTTCTCCAACATCCAGGACATCAGAGGTTCTCCCCCCGAGAGTGGTATCTCTTGCTTCGTCAGTATGACGAGAATCAGGAATACATCGTCCTTCGTGCGTCGCACCTCAAAGAAAGGGCACCACTTCCCGACTTCCAGCATGAGTTTATCGACCTCACTGTCCAACGTCGCGTTCCAGTGGGCTCGCAGACACCACCCTCCTTTGGAATCCGGATCTCACGATCCATTACTGAGAACACACTGGCTGCTAGGGCTGGGCTCTGGGGAGACGCGCACGACACCATAACAAGCCTTGGCCCCAATCCCCCTAGCGATCCCCGACAAATACGTGTACACCACCTCACTTGGGAAGTGGATGACGCACCAACCCTCCGTCAGCTCTCCTTCTTAGCACGCTTGCTTCATAACAGAATACCTCGTTATGAGTTGTTTCGGGCATCATGCTACGTGTTCGCACGTAGCCTGATTGACTCGATTTTCATTGTGTTCAATGGGGCTGCCCATCTCCAACAGCCTCAGTTTCTCACACGGCAATCACACCTTCTTGGGTTAATACCAGCAGGGGTGACAAGGGCCCAAGCGTTGGCTATGTGGGCCGCACAGGAATATCACGATTTGGCCATAGTCATGGGTAAGTAGTTTATTTAGTTGTCTGCACCATCATCAATTTTTACCCATTGTAGTTATCTGATGAATCAATGATGTAGGAATTCGGTTTCGCAAGCGCTTCTGAGTTTGTCCCTACTTCAGCAAGAATTAGTGCATCGTCCACATCATTGATCCGGAGTCTTCCTTGATGTACTCTTGTATTTGGAAGGATAATAGTGCATTCTTGTCTCTTGCAGCGGTGTGCCTCCACATGACCCCAGAACAGATTTAATTGTCAGAAGAGCATTGCGTGCCGCTCACTCTCAAAGTAGACGGCGGTCTAATGTTTTGCAGCCAGCCACGACGTAAGGTTTCATCAGATATCGGCATCAAGAGCCTCCGACTGAGTCCGACATCAGAGTCCGGCACTGGTACGATCAAACACATGGGTTGCCTAAGTACGGCGCGGCGTCTTCCGCAGCAACTGTGAATCGCCATGGTCGTCTACAATGCCGCACCTCTGTTGGGCCAATTCGCAATCGACGAGGACAGGCCCATGAAGGTCGTCGTCATCGGCGCTGGCTACAGTGGTATCGCGGCTGGTATCCGGTATGCAATTCCATTGCGCTCTGCGGACACTCTGAATACGGACCACACATCTACTAGCTTTCTTCAGCGGGTGAAGAACATCAACTTGACAATGTACGAGAAGAATGCGGGCGTCGGAGGTACATGGTACTCCAATAGATATCCCGTTCGTACTGGATCTGTCTCTGACCAGGCAACGCGCGTCGAATTCACGCTCTCTCCATCTCCAGGGCTTATCATGCGATTTACCTTCTCATACAGTACGTAACTTGCTCTGCAAAGGAAAGCTTGCGTCTCTGACCTTGAGTTTCAAGTACCAATATACGTTCGAGGTCAACGTGAGCAAACGTCCTTCTACGCACGTCCTCGTATCAATCCTTTATAGCCAGAATGGTCGTCATTCTACGCACCTGGCCCCGAGATCCGCGTGTATCTAGAACGCGTGGTTGAGAAATATGGACTCGCCCCCTATCTCAAACTACAACACGAACTCGTTCATGCGCGGTATGACGAACAAGAAGGAAAGTGGCACCTCAGAATCCGTCGACCAGGTGTTGGACATACCCAGGAGAAACCTGCCTACGAGGAATTCGAGGATACGGCCGACTTTGTGTTCTACGGCGCGGGCGGCCTGAGCAGGTGGTCGTGGCCGGACATCGCAGGATTAGGGGACTTCAACGGCAAACTGATGCACTCGGCCGACTGGGACACGGATGACTGGAGAGAAGGCGTCAAGGAGTGGAAGGATAAGACGGTCGGCGTGATCGGTTCCGTAAGTCGAGCTACGCTTTGTCTGCGGTCAGACTTCTGGACCCGGTGACGATGATCCAGGGCTCGTCCGCGATACAAATAGTGCCAGCACTCCAGCCGCATGTTGGAAAACTGTACAATTTCGTTCGGGGGAAAACATGGGTGGTGACCTCGTTCTTTGCCCAGACGGTTGCTGAAATGATCGGGCGCGATCCTAGCACATCCAATTGTACCCCCTTGCGAGTCCTGCTTATTATCGGTCATGCTCACTCGCTCGTCAGATACGTTTGATGAACAAGACAAGGAGAAGTTTCGCGACCCGACATTTTACAAGGAGTTTCGTCACCAATTAGAAGGTAAACTCAATGTCGGTATTCGCGTGCCTTCTTTTAAGTTACCCCACCTCTAAATCCCGCTAGTCCGTGCACAATCTCACCTTGAGGAACCCCGCGCGAGAGATCGATGTCCGCAACCAGACTGTAGCTCATATGCGGCACCAATTGGCCAAGAAGCCATGGATAGCAGATCACAGTGCGTGTACACGCCTTTGTCCAGGTCCGATTGATTCGATCCACGTCCCAAAGTCATACCCGAATTCCCAGTAGGATGTCGCAGACTCACTCCTGGCCCAGGGTATCTAGAGTCCCTATGTGAAGACAACGTGCGTGCTATGAACACCAGAGAGACATCGACCGCTGAAGGAGGTGCCAGGTCGATTTTGTTCCAAAGGACATCAAGCGCATCACGCCTACCGGCCTCGAAACGGCGGACGGGAAGCAGTACAAACTCGACGTTCTCATTTGCGCGACCGGTGGGCTTCACGTCGTTTGGACTACGAAAGACACGATGACTGACCTTGAGAAGGCTTTGACACGAGCTTCAAATACCCCTTTCCAATCCTCGGGCGGTCCGGTTTGACGTTGCAACAACGATACGACCCTCACCCCGTGACGTACCTCTCGATATGCACTGACGGGTTTCCCAACTGGTTCAGTAGCCATGGTCCCAACTCTGGTATCGGTGCCGGTTCTGTGTTGATCATGATCGAGCGCGAGGTCGAGTACGCCGCCAACGTGCTGTTCAAGATGCAACGCGAGCGATTAAAGAGCATCGAGGTCAAACGGGAAGCCGTGGAAGACTTTGACCAATACCTTGAGGTGACACGATACGTTCCCGTGTACCACGTCCACGAACGCTGACGACCAGTGACCAGGCGTATTTCCCTGGGGTAAGTGTAGTCCCTCGACACTAGAATCGCATTGCCGTTGACGAAATTCAGACCGTGTACGCCGCTAAATGCCGGTCGTGGTACAAGATGGGCAAAGAAGGAGGACGTGTCGCCGGGCTCTGGCCAGGCTCGTGTTTGCATGCTGCACGCGCCCTAGAGCGTCCACGCTGGGAAGATTACAATTACGAGTACCTCGATGGCGTGCGCAATCGGTTTCATTGGCTCGGCGACGGCTCGACGTACAGCGAAAGATACGCGACCGGGGATAGTGCGTGTCATCACATTTTTGCTGGTAGTGTTGTGAGTACCGTGTACTCATGGTACATTCCACAGACGCTTGGTATCTGACAGATGACGAGGTGGATTATCCACCAGGTATGTTGCACGAAACGTGTCTTGCGTCGTGCGAGCTAACAGCGATGGCTTAGTGCCAGCTCATCCTAATCATGGGTAAGGCGTAACTGGACTAGGCTGATGTTATTCGTAAGGATGTAAATAGTGTGCACTAGGAAGATTGCAAACCTATCGCAACGAATTTCCTAGAGTACTTCTTGGTTGATCTCCAACGTTGGTTAAGTTATTCTCCGCAACTAAGCAAGGCCAGTCGGGATGGGGCAAGGGCATCCTGACAGTCAGAATAACGATGCAGATTGACATGTTACCTGGAGAGTAACAGTGTCCTAGAGGGCCTAAGTGATACCCACATCCCGCCATGGCACAAGCAGGTTGCCACGTACCTCCAGAATAAAATAAACATGGGCTATCTGAGCTTTACTTATGAACTTCCCTAGGTTTCTGATGTGACGCCCCAAGACATAGATCCCCTTGAAATTTCGCGGGTTGGCGGGGTTCAATCCACAACTTAGACTAAGGTTGGGCCAAATTTAAAGTGAGTAGTTGCTAGCGAGCATCTCGATACTCCATTTCGAACGCAGTTCCACCGAATAGTCATCATAGTCTCCGGCCAGGAATCTATGCATCGAAGCCCAACCAATCATCGCGGCATTGTCTTTAACACGGTTAATTAGTATATGCAATGAACCAATACGGGGAAGCAGTGTACCTGTGCAAAGCTCTACCGGAGGATAAACGAGTGATATTTTCTGTTCGGGACTATATTCATCCAGCGCGTCCCTGAGCCTGAGTTCGCCGCCTGTCAATAAACGTTCCTACAAGATACAAACACGTGAACCTAGTCCTCAAGAATGCGTTGCTGGCCACACCACCGCTCGCAACGATATGTCGCACGTCGATTCCCTCTCCGCACAACACGGAATGGCATTTTACAAGCTTGCTGCACAGCTGTCGTGCTGCCCCGTCTTGGAATGCACGTCCGAGAGCGCGTCGATGAGCTTCGGTGAGTGGCGCGTTGGACATAGATATATGCCGTTCTACCCCGGAGTGGAGGCCACTAAAGGAGAACGCGAGTTCTGCGGGGATAGGGACAGGAAACGGCGGCATGTCTGGGAGACATGAATCATCCATCTCGTGACGACAAAACTCTTCGAGGGCAGCGGCCGGACCCCGTGTGCCCCATGGCATCTGCAGCATGCGGGCCACCTTGTCGTAGGCGCGTCCGATGCTTTCGTCAAGAGTATTGGCAAGGATACGAAAACGCGAATGAGACATGGCGAGCACAAGCAAGGTGTGACCGCCAGATATCAATAATGTCAGGAACGGAAATTGAGGGCACGCGTCCGGGGGCGAGGTGAGTAGCGGTGTTAGTGCGTGGGCTTGCTGAGGATGTATAAAAACACGATAAGGGTGCGTCTCGTCATTCACATCAACGAGGCCTCACCATGTGGTGCACCCCGACGAGCGGCTTACCAAGCGCGGCAGCAAGCGTTTTGGCAGCGTTCGATCCGACGCTGAGACAACCGCCAATGCCTAATTTCATCTGTTATTACAACGTAGGCCTCGCCAGTCTGAGCTCACCAGGCCCTCTTGTGAAAGCGATGCCATCGATGTGCTGCATCGTCATGCCCGATTCCTTGAGCGCTCTCTGAACGGCAATGGGCTGCATGAATGAACCACAGTATACTCAGGTGCGCTGCACGCTAGTATGTACGTGCTCACCATGTTGCGCTGGTGCCCCTCAATCGCCACTATGGGATGAATGCCACCAGATTTTTCATGCCTGCGAACAGGTGAGGCGATAGGAAACCCCGAACGCAAAAACAGAGACTTACAAGTCATGTTGTTTGATGACCACATTGGAAAGAACCTGCCGCGAAGACGTTACGACAGCCGCGCACGTATCGTCCGCGGAACTTTCAATGGCGAGCACTGTGAAATACCTGGACCCGATGCCTAGGTGGATTTTGAGTTCACTGCCGCTTTCGAACACGCGTTGACGAGCCCAAGTCCCTACACCGAAAGGCATTTCCTACATTGTGTGGGTTTCTTAGCGGACTTTGGCGTGAAGATTGGGTGAGCGCGGGTTTGCGAGCTGGCAACGCGGGCGAAAACCTTGAGCATGCCACAAGACAAGTCGGTGAACGTTGGCACAGCCATCAATGCCTATATCTCTGTTTGGCCAGCGCCTAAAATTTTATTGCTTGACGAGGACGCTCCGGTTTATGCGAGCGGGCAACTCACACCTGAACGCCTTGCCAGCTACGTCAACATCCCAGACAACCCACTAGCACCAGGCTCTTGCTTCATAATGTGATGGAAGCCGTATTCTTGCCCAGCCGATGCAAGCATTTCATGGAGCCTCATCGACATCGGTGAAAAGCCAACAACCATCACATACCATCCTACAGAGAATACAACCGACGTTTTGACATCACAAAATCATAAGTTTACACGACACTCGTCCGCAACGCCCGTTTCCAGGATGCACTCACAACTTACCGCCACCGCCTGCTTTCACGAACCTGGCTTCGGCTTCTTCAAAGTTGATAACGTTCCAGATAGCTTTGAGATACTGGCGCACGTGCGATGAGCCCACGTCGTCATGAGCACTTTCCCGCTGAAAAGAAGACTCACGTCAGGCCTCCTGTTCTCATAATCCAGATAGTATGCGTGCTCCCAAACGTCGACACCGATGATGGGGACCTGTGGCAACAACGGATCTTGGTTCGGCGTGGTCACGATCTCGAGCACTCTGTTCTTAACGTTGTAGCCCTACAACAACCCATCGTCCAACACAAAGCGGAGAAGAAATAGCGTCCCCATCAACGTCGAACCGAAGACAGGAAAGGGGAAACATACAAGCCAGCCCCAGCCAGAGCCCTGGATCCCCTTCGCGGTATTGTTGAACTCCTCTTTGAACTTTTCATAAGAGCCAAAGGTCTCTTCAATGGCTCGCTTTAACGACGGCGCTCTGTTCACGTCGCCACCCCCACTGTTGGGGGAAGCCAAGATAGTCCAGAAGAGGGAATGGTTGATGTGACCTAACAGTCAGGGGCGAAGAGTGTGAGTGACCAGCGGCCAGTCAGATCGATCTTTGATCCCCATAACGATAACGATAGTAAGATTGATGTGAAGAAGTAACTTACCGCCGCCATTAAAGCGGATGGCAGCTTGAAGTGCGATGCGTTCTTTGACGGTGGGTTTCTTGACGTAGTTCGCCTCAGCCTCGTTGAGGGCATCCACGTATGCCTTGTGGTGTTTGTCGTGATGGAGCCTCGTGATTCTCTCTGAGATGTAAGGCTCGAGCGCGTTGTAGGCGTACGGGAGGTCAGGAAGAGTGTGGGGTGGTTGGCCCATGGTGATGGAAGAAGGCGCACGCAGTTATCTGACCATCTCTGACACTAACTTATATATCATACATGATGCCATCGCTGACTCATATTTTTAACTTGCGACATCACTTTGTCACGCGCTGGCCCATCCCCGCTCTCCCCCCGTACATCCATCATGGCAGTTGTGTGAATAAAGCACATCATCAGTATTCAGACAGAGGAATCACTTTTCCTATGGTCTCCAATCAGCCAAGATCGACCCTCGAGGTGAGGCGAAACTTGCCTATATTCGCGTAGGGGCTCTTTTTCCTACCTCCGAGTAACTCCACGTCACCGCTGTCAAAGAAGGAATATCCCGCTGTATCCCACACTGATCAGCTGATAAGCCCGGATATCACATGGGGGAATGCCTGACTCATCGCGTCCTCGAGACCATCGCTCGCGTCGTCCTCCGAGTTACTCTGACCATTGATAGGCCGTCCCGTTTTGGAGTCACGAAGAACGCCGGAATGATCCACGAACGGCGCGGGTCGCTCGTTCGCAGACAAGTAGAGCTGGACGAGGATGCGCTGTATTTCCAATAGGTAACTTTGCAGCGTATCCAAGTACCGCCTTGTCTGGAGATGCTTTGATGACGCCACACTGCGCATACCAATCAGAGATAGTGCGGACGCTCGTAAATATACTCACATGCTTATCCCGTTTTCCTTGATAATATATCCAATGCCGTACCCGTCCGCAGCAACCGGGCCAAAGCCAAAAAGGCGTAGCGCCGGATTTCCGCAGTTGGACGTCGAGATAATGGAGGTGCTAAGCAGACTCCAACCGGGGTCTGCGAATATGGGTGGAAGTGCCACTACTTGCGTCGAGGCACTCGGAACCGGATCGTCGGGGAGGGGATCAAGGTTTCCACTAAGCTGGCGTTGGTAGAGGCAATACAAGGCGTAGAGGTGCCTATTTCGAGGGTTAGCATCACCACGTCTAGGACTGTCTTGTCTGGACTGACCTATCTTGTCCCAGGCCTTGGCTGCACTCCTTCGTTAGTGCCACGTGGCGCTCACATGCTCTGCGCAAGGTGACAACCTTTTGTTCACTGGAAGCTTCAGAGAAAAATGTCTAAAATAAATGTTGAAAACCAATTCGGTGCCTGGGGTCTGGCGAAATCGCCAACCTTGGTGAACTCCACGCTCTCCGTCTGTACGGTCCGAATTGCTTCAGTGCGCCCGTGCAGAAACGCCTTTGTCATTGCAGATTCATATGTGCACTCCGTCCTTCCTAGAAGTGATCCGGTCAGCCCGTTTGCATCATTTGAGTGCTCGATTTACCATAAAGACCGAAATACGCTGCCTGGAAAGACATTTGAACAAATGCATCTGGGCTAAATCCGTGACTGGTGATAAAGTTCTTTCCATACCCCTTGAATTCTAAAGCTTGGCAATCATTTTGACAAATCAAGTCGCTTAGCCTAGTCTCTGCAAATCGAATCCCAACTCGGATTTGTGGCGTGAGTGACCAAATGAGCTTGGCGGGGCTCGTATCATATTTCTCCAAGAGAGAGGTGTCATCAGTGATGGACGGAATACGGCCATTGCCTCCTAGATTGTTTTTCGGAGGCTTGTACGATCTTGCATGAGGAGAGAGAGGGGCATGAAATAGTGTAGGCGCAGAAGGGTTGATGGAGCGAGCTAAGAGCATGAGGCCCTCTGTAAACACGTCGGCCGCGAATCTGACGGCGTGCAAATACATGTAAGTACGAAAAAAGGGGGTTCAACGTCGAGAAAGCACCTGAGGACGGTGTGACCGTCTACGCCGGTATGCTCAAAATTGATCCCGGCAGCACCGTCGGCGCAAACAATGATCTGAAGCTGCTCCCGTACAAAAGTGATTCAGTCATTGACCGATGTCACAACACACAAGCCAAACCTTATCATACCACCTGTTGGTACATGTTCCTACCTGAACACCCTCGCGAAGATCGTACGTTCCACACAAGAAGTTGGAGCAGAGCGCCGCTAGGTCTTCTCCATTTGCATCTCCGATGCTCCGCTGGTTCCCAGCGCTTTCACGAGCAGGAGCAGCATCGTCAAGGCAGACAACAAACAACGCATCGTCGATGAGCCTCAAGTTAGCAGCGTTTGTTCGGTCCTCCGTAAGCGCTTGGCGGAGCTGAGACCAGGTCTTTCTGTTTTCGGTGGTAAGTACTCCGATAGACGAGCGGGCGACCTGAATACTGTTCAGAATGCACAAAAGATGGCGAGTAGATTGATGGTCGACGAACGTCGGTAATGGGAGTTTTGTCTGCATCCTGCACGATGGCTTGGAGGTTCCGAAGCACCTCGCGTTCAGTCAACAGAGGCCGATTATCCTCGTCGAGCACATCGAACCAATCTGAGTGAACCAGATGTTGTTGGAATCACCGACGATAACGAGAAACTACCACGCACAAAATTGGCCTCGCCTGAGAACGATGATATGGTGTGCACCCGCGTTCGTGACCATCTTGCACCCCCTCTATTCCCGCACGATCAATAATACCCATGCGTGACCGATCGGCGGAAATCCGCACCTGTGTTGGGATCCGCGCGGTCCCGAACAATCTCGTATATTGATCCATGTCGAGTGGACGCCCACGGACGACATCGGGATCAAGTAATCCGGCACGAAGAGCATGTATGAACCCAAGAGAAGATATGATAAGAGCAGAAGCACGCGGAAGTTGGGATCCCCGGTCTGGGGTGGGATCATTCCTTAGAAAGGACATCAAGCCCGACAAACAACCTCAGGAGAATTCAGGCATACTCGAGCACAAAGAATGGGTTGAGCGCGAGCACTACGGGGTCGCTGTGCGATAAGTAACTCTCGTACCTATGTGGGATGCCCGTTGCGACCAGTTAGTCAGCAGGAGGAATCGGAAGATGAGTCGAGATCTCCTACCAAAAATCCTCGATATAGCTACGGAATCGAAGAGCCCACGGAATTCGACGTCGGAGCTATTTCTAGACACGATCAAGTAGAGTGTGCGTACCTCGCTTTACCTGCAGCCCATTGCTTGAGGTGCTCTTGAAGAACTGGACCGTCTCCTTGAAGGAAGTTCTGAACGGCATGGGTGGTAGCTGCATGTTCTTCGTCGTCTTGCAAGCCACGGAGGGCAGTTAGATACCGCTTGCAAGTGTCCTCGAGAGGAGGAACGGGCAGCTTTGGAAGGGAATTCTGATTCGCAAATGTGCGGCCCAGAGAAGAGGCGATGGAAAACTTTGCCAATGTCATGGCTGAGCGCTGAAGGCAAGGAGAGATGCCTCTGCGTCCCGTCCTTATGACATGGCTGGATTTATCAGGCGGTAACTCCTAATGTGCTCGCCTGCGGAGATAGAGCACATCCGACTTCAGTCAGCAATCCCAGTCTACGCCGCTGGCTCCGACATGGCAAATGGGTTATCTCCGCAGACGACTAACTCAGCGGGTATGCAGTCACATCGACACCATGCCAGGAAAGTGGGGTCGTTTGTGCAGCAAATCGTCACAAAGCCAACGCTTCCGCCGGTTTGGGCCAAAGCTTGTCTTGTCTGGGCTGGGGTCCCGTTTGGGCGAACTGTGCCACGCATTGTACGGGGCAAGCTCAGGTGCCAGGGGTCTTGGCAAAGTGGCTGGGACTCTCGTAGGTAGCTGTCGTCGTGTCCTGTCTCTGACAGCAGGTAGCCTTGTCCATTGTCCACCACCGCACCCACTCACTGTCGGTCTTGCTCTCGTCGGGACCTCTCCACATCTCTCTAACATGAAAGGAACGGTCTAATAATTTTCTCCAGGGGGTCCAACGCCACGAGAACGCGGTTGCATGCTAAAGTATTAGCATCCATCAGGCACGTGATGGATTCTAGGGGACTCAGAGGACACGTTGCGCGCTTCATCACCAACGCCATCCATGTGCCAAGCGCTGTCTATCGCCGATAACCATGCATCCGTTTTACGCCTGGATGACTATGGGCGCCCTATTTCAAGGAAACAGAATCCAAGGGGTGTGGAAGGCCATAAAAGGTTGATAGTAGATATATCTGAGCTGAGTGCCCACCCGGAATTGATACCTCGCTCGGAAAAGTGGTCTGTGAAGAGTATGCTTTCCATGTGACTGAGTCGGGTTGATTGACACTCACCGCTCTCAGGCATGAAGCCTGGTGACGAAGAAGCGTCCTTAGAGATTGTCTTCACTGACGCTGGTGGAGGAAGGACACAAACGATTATCCTGTTTGTGTCTGGCAAGTGTTCTATACGATAACTATGACCGAAATAAGTTTGATCACGACCCAGATTCATCTCATTATCCTAGCAAACACACTTATTTCGGATACTCCGAAGGTGTAGGAGTTGTGGAATCTAATATCGTTCGGGTTATTGAAAAACTGCAGACGAATGCTGGCCATTCTCTGCAGGAGGTGGTCGAGTTCTTCGTGGAAGCTCTATCTTGTGGCGGTAACTACGAAGACGAGGACGCAAGTGTGATTGACGATGAACTTGGCTTCGAGATACATGACGAGATTTTTGATCAGTCGGTTTGTCAAAGGATGCCCCGGTTGTCGCTCCATCACGTTATGAAGTATGTGCCTTTGATGCCACCCAATCCTCGTTCACGATAGTCCGCAGGGACTTCATCGAAGTGAAAGCTGCTGGATATAATCCGGGGATTCTATGGGTGGAAAAGGACCGCTTCATCCTGTCTGTATCCATCCAGACTTCGGATCTCTTTCAACACGTCTCTCCACATGCTTTGCTCGCTTGGGATCGACGTTTCTTGGAACCGGGGTTATATTTGACACTCTTGATATCAGGATTCAATGGCTTCTACCCTGTCCTGTGTCAGGATGGCACGCTTACCCCGGATTTCGTTCATGCTAGATCAGTTCTCAGATTCAAGGTCGGGTTTACGCAACACTACAAGCCATCCAAGAATCATGCCATTTCTGCTTTTCGCAATTTTTTTCCTCAGAATATCGAAAACGACGCCCAATGGCGAAGTGACCGTTTGATAGAACTAGATATGATGGCCCTCGCGGATAATCCAGACCCAGGTGGGTCATGCCTCGATACCCTCAATCAGAAGGTGGGCTCATTATTTTATCTCATGTTTCAAGGCGTGTTCCGGGGCATGAGTTTAAGCGCCTCCCTGGAGTCATTGCTAGATAAACAACTACTGTCGTTGTTGTTACTTCGACGGAGGTTTAGTCTCGGTTGGGCTGGTACTGAAGAGCTCCTGCGGCAAACAGAAACGACACGAGAAGATTCTGTGATTATATTCCAACATAAAAGAGAGGTACTTTCCAGCCGTCAGATATCTTTGAAGGTTTCTAGGCCCTGACGACATACTTAAGGCGTTGGGACAAGCAGAGTCAGACGAAGAAAGACTGTCAGAGTCGAATAGCCTTCCGGACGACCCTGTGAACGCCTGTGGTTCTGAACTGAATATATTGAAGATCTCATTCGTCTTTTTGCTGCGCCGACTCGCAGTACGTCTCGGGATTCCTCCTTTACTTAGACTCACGTATCGTATTGACGGGCCGTGATTGGTAGCTCTCAACGCATCACTGCGTCGCTTGTTATAAGAAACTTCAGACAAACGGCATTCTTCGACCGTATGTCTGTTCTTCCGACCTTTGTGTATTCCAGTATTATTCGTTGAATCTTGGTCCTTCTATCGAGGTATGTGTAGCGTCCCTGAATGTAGATTGTGCGCGTTCTTACCGCACGAACAATGAAAGTATGAAATAATCACCAACACGAGTGTAGTAGATCTTCTTGCCTCACTTGCGTACGTTGCGGCGGTTCAGGGTGTGCTGGAAGAACCACTACCCCGCGGGATGGGCCTGCGCGTCAGAAGGCCCGCAAGCGACACCGACGTTCAAGTCGACGACGACGATCTATGTGAGTTCGACTCGTTGAGTTTGCAAGATGTGCGCGGGCCCGACGGACCTGACTTGAACCCTACACTGACATCCCTCGCCGTTCTACCAGATGAGACAAGCGATCGCACTCCTGCTGCGATCGTTGCCCTCTGTGAGTGCCTCGTCGACGGATAGGACGTAGTTCGCGTACCTAGTGCCGATTCAGTTGTACTCTGCGGCTTCATGCTCATCAACCGGTGGTAGATGCAAAGAATGAAAACGTATTTGCAGCGCCAGTTTGCTGCCGGGAATGTGCAAGCGCGGCTCAAAGACATCGATCCCAACGTTCTACCCGCAGCGTGGTCCGTGTTGAGGTGGTGGGTGTAAAGATGTTATTCTTTCCGGCTCCAGGGAACATGGTTAACGGTAGCGCTAGGTGTGTCGCATCTTGTACAGCATACATCCAAGAGTTGACAAAGCCGGAAGACCGGCTCACGAACTCGGGTGAGCTCCAGTAGACGTTCCGAACTGGACACCTCACATTCATATCGGGAATGACCGCCAGATGACTACCGACAGTTCCGTTTCTTGTTCGGTGCGCCGGACAAGGAAAATAAGTTTTCGAGTGCCCTGTCTAGCGGAAAGAGCCATCCAACCATTTTTGTAAATGGAAACAAAAAGTTATCGCCGACATCCACTGATGATGAATCGATTTAGGCGTTCCACGGTTCTCCGCTCAGAAACTGGCATTCGGTACTGTTATTTTCAGCAGTATGATTTTACGTGCCGTGACTCCTCCGGTAGATCATTCGACATGGGCTGTGGTTCAAAGATGTCTTGCATGGACAATGCCACGGAGATGGTATGTACTGAGCCTACTCCAGAGGGTTCGCAGAGCGAAATCCGTCTATCAGGTGTCTATTTTTCTCAGGATGCCTCGGTTTCCCTGGGCTATGCGGGATCTAGCTCGGTAGCGTAGGGGAACAGCGGGATGAAACCCACGGCGTGCTGTGCGCTCGTAGAGATTGTCAACCGCCCGGACGGGTTCGTGTACAAGCAACGGCCGTTCTTCGTCGTGAACAGGACGGACTGGATCATGTGGTCAGCTTATCGCGTTCTCGGGCGTCCCGCCCCGTCTCTTCCGCGGAGTTAATGCATTGTGCGAACAGCCGCTATCTGCTCGTTCGAACCGCAACACGCACGAGGCGCAACGGGGCAGATATCAAAGCAGAAAACCCCCAAGCGGAGGATTACGTTGTGCAAGAGGAGAACTGGTCGACGAGGCTCAAGTCGACGCCAATTTATATTCCTCGACCGTCACGCCACCTCGACGGACTCGTCAGACGTTGTATTTCAGGGCGAAAGGCAACTTTGTTCGAACCCGAGGACCGTGCCGTACTCGATGGACCCACGGGGGAGACTTCCGACTTAGTAGCAGACTTTGAAGACCGGTGTATCTAAAGCGGCCGGGGGGGATGGCCGACCGTTAGGGTAACTCCAGCAGGGCATTTACACGGTCGGAGGAGGGGGGGAGCAGGGGGCTCACGTAGTTAGTTAATTCAGCCGTCCTACTTACATAAGTATGTATACAAGAGTTTATCTGTTGTTGGTTTGTTTGCTTACCAAAGAAGGAAGGTCTTTCCATGAAGAGTCACGTTCCCACGATTCACCCCAGGGGTGAGAGAAACACCAAGCTACCATGCATTCGCCTCGCGTACGCGCGCTTTCCTCTAGTCCATTACATTCGACTGGAGGTAAGTACGAGGTTTTGTTCCTACAACATGATATTTAATCATTGCGCCTGTAGCTCACTAGCTCGATTGTTGGGGTGCAGTAAATATACAGCCCATTACGTGCGACTGGATCTCACCAGCTCGTTCGTTAGGTCCGACTCAAGCCAAAGCCGACCACTCTGCGGGATGTACAAGACCCCACAGGATATCTACGCACACAACCTTCTGCTTGCGCAGAAAATTGGTTACCCTTTGCGCAATCCCAGTACAGACGATAAACTTGGCGCCCAAGGCGTGCAGATTGGTGACGTCGGTTATGTCGGCTGTAATGGTGAATTCAACCGAATATTCAACATAAATTCCCCCCCGGAGGAATGCGAAGTGTTTTCCGTTGATCAGCCGAGCAACAAGGTGAAATTCAGCCCTGGTGACGTGCTCATGGCTGGTGTCGAGCGGGTGTCGAATGATTCGGGTTCAAGGTACCCTTTCGTAACTATGAACATACTACAAACCTTATCGTGCGCACCCCAAGCTTTGACTACCTATTTACGACGACCAACGAAAATGGTGCTATCCTTGTGCTCCCGGACGGTGCCCTCCGAACCGAGCTCGAGGACCCTGAGCAATTGGCCGACATTCAGAAGTTTGCTACGAAGTGGGCACTTCAGTGGTCCAGACACACCAAGAAAAACACCTTGTATCTGGTTACTGCTGCGTATAAATCAAAATCTTGGACGTTGGGTTCATTTGTTGACGGGACCATTGATCGAACTATTTCTGTCAGTCAGGAGAATGCGCCTAATGCTTCCAACAAATACAAGTGGTGGTATCCGTTCAACGTGGAACACGAGGAGGGCCCCATAAATAACCCCCACTTCAATCAAACTATCCTCATAAAAGGTTTTAAGATAACGATGAAAAGGAGTTGGGTCCGAATAGATGAGTGGCTGGAGCGGACCAACTGGTGGCTCGCCTGTGCCATCGCCAAGTTATGTGCAGTCGTTTCACGGCAGTTGCTGATATGTGAGTCGTGTTCCGATGTCACGAAGTTCGTGTCGTCATCAATTGTGTATAGCCGTCGAGGACATCATGCCTCCACTTTTGTCTATGCAATTCTCTCAGGTCTGTACCATTACCCAGAACGCTATTTGTGCAGAGACCGAACGACGCTTCAGCCTTATCATCCCCTGGATGCAGTTAATAACATCCTGTTGGATAAGGTTCGCGTAGTGAACGTTGAGGTGCATACCACACTAAATCTGGGGCCAGAATCATAGGGCTCCGCTGGCGATCACGCATGATAACGACTGGATCAAGATGATCGAAAGGGTGCTGTATTACATCTTACGTTTGTCTATTGATTGACACTACTATAGGGATTGCCGCCCGCGGACCTGTTACGTGAAGACCAGATCCGAGACTTCGTGGTGAAAGAGCGCCTGTGGAAGTCGGATCCTGATAATAGTAGGCTTTTTTTTCTGCTGTGACGTATGTCGCTGACCTTTCCCAGATGCCGTTTATCTACGAGACAACTTGTAAGTTTTCTTTGCCAAACTCTTGACTTGTTAACCGGATCACGTTGGCAGAGAGGATAGCAACCGTGAACGTGAGCCAACTCAGGATTCTTTGCCGCTTTCAAAGAGTAACACTCCGCGGCTTGCCATCGAAAGCGCGTATCATGCTGGCTCTAATTAACTTTGTCTGAACAAACTGACATACTGTAGACATGCGACTAGAAAGTGTCGACATCGGCCACATGTATGCCGGTGTTTGCATTCTTATTCAGTTTGGGTCCACAACAACGAAAACACAGAATAAGCCATACGCGAGTGTTGTTGAATGGGACGATGAGATTACCTTGTATGTCCTCCCGCGTTTATTTCTATTGGCTCATGCTCACGACTTCAAGCCCTTCTAATTCATCCGTCAATGTTGCGGTTTGTGGCGCATTCCAAATAGGTTCAACGCTGGGAACCCGAGAGATTTCCACGAAGCAGACGATCACCATCGAGGATTTCTCTAGTGGTATTCATGGTAAGTTCATACCGAAGCACTAGCGCCCTGCAGCTGAGTGCAGTCTAGTGATTGGTCTCTCTATTGGGGAAGCTGGGTCTCGTTCTTCGCTCTCAATCACTCTGGGCAGACATCTTTCGCATTTTGAAACCCTTTCAAGCCATGAAGTAAGATTACGTGTACACACCTCTCACACCGCTTGATGAAATATTGTTTGTAGGAAAATTTGGATTTTGTGGAGAAGACCAATAGTGGGTTCGAAGCTCTCCACTCTTATTATGATGATCCCAAAGAGGAGCACCTCGAGTGTGCCCACAATACTTTCGAGACTTTACGATGCGACATTTTCAAGGATACACTACGATGCCTTCCTGACTCCGCTTGGCATGCTATCGCGTCCTTCAATCTTGCTACTTTGAAGTTGATCAGATGTCAGACTCGTGGTATATACTCAGATATCAACGCGTCCATTGAACTGTATGAATGCGCGCTCAAGTTGCGTTGCCCTGGTCATCCAGATCGGCCAGCGACTTTATTACTCCTTGCTCAGGCCCTCCTGTCTCGTCTTGGGCAAAACTACGAGGAATCTGTCGCGGAGCAAATTATGGATCTTCTGCTTCTGGTGGAGACTTCTAGTGATAACGACCGTGACTGCCGAACTGCGGATGTCATCCGACGCACGTGCAGATTCTACCAAGCCGTAGACTCGAAGAACGCATCTGAGGTCGATGACTTGCTCGGGGACTTGGACTACGGTAAATATATACCGCCATGCGGATATTTGGACAAGCCACGCATGCTACACAGGCTGGGTATTGCCTTGTGGGAGCGCTTTCAACGCAGCTCCGACGCTTGCGACCTGGACAGGTCGATCGAACTGAACGAAAAAGCTCTGGCGCTCATTCTGGATGGACACGAAGACAAGGCGAGCATAGTCAAATGTTTGGGCAGATCGTATGTGCAACGCATCGAGATGTTCGAGCGACTCATGGATGTTGACGCGTCGGTCGACCTTGTCGATCTGGGAGAGAGGGTCGTTTCTGCGCTCGATGGTATATCGCTGATAGGTGCTGGAGAAGCGGAACAGCTTCACGAACAGATAGCGCTGATATCGGCGGCAGACACTGCTGTCCACTGCATCGAAGAGGAAGTTCCACCACTACGTATCCCCGCGATCCAAAGTCTGATCGATGAATGGAACAAAGAAGACGGTGTACCGGGTAAATGCAGATGGCAACTTGGGGTGTTGCTGAGTTTCTTGTGCGGTGAGGGGGAAACGAGGATGCGCAAATTGCTAGCCGAGGTGGACTGGTCATTCAAGGAATACAAGACGAAGGAAACGATCGTTGCTCTGCAGGACGACATGCCCTACTTCCAATGTCCTTTTGCTACGAGGTTGGGAGTTTGAGACGACAAATTCTATGGACTGCGTTCAAGTTTGTTCATCGGCGGAGACAGCATTAATAGTGTTCGAGGAAAGTGTTCACATTGTAACTTAGTATTGGTGGATTAGGGAGTGTTTGCTGTTCCTGTCACATAGTTTTGTCGTTACTATCGTGCTGTTCTGATTTGAGTTAGAGTGCCAAAATCCTCAGCCTGTTTGAAGGTGGTCGTCGCATGATTCGCTTTATTTCACTATGGCTTAATTCCCTTTTCGTCCGCGTTTAGCGAGCTGGAAGTACCGGGTTCCGAGTGTCTGCGTCGGCAACCGGGCGGCTGTCATGTCCTCGTCCTAAGTGAGCTTGCACACTGTAGTCCTCGGCCCCCGGCCCCTGTCACGACTCGTGTTATGTTGGTTGTATCGGGTGCCGGTGGCTCTGAAGGTACGCCTGAATGCCCATGTCTTTTCATCTGTTATATCCCCAGAGTCCACTTGTTGTATTTGCTTCTGTATTGTCCTTGAAGCCTGTGGATCTGTCCTATGATATGACCGTATCGTCTTCCTCGCGGTCTCACTCCCGGGTCCTATCGTGCAGCCCGTGATAGCCACGTCATGTCGCTTGGACACAAACGACATGTCGTCGTCGTCAGGGTCTGAGCGTGCAGGCGAGTGCCGTCGTTGTGCGTGCTCCTTTTCCTTACTTGTGGGGGATTCACAACGTGTTTATCGTCTTCCTTCAGTTTCTCGCCACCGGCCTCGCGTCGGTTATTTTTGCTATCGTTGATCGGGCTAACCGTCTGTCTTGCGCGACAACCACCGGCATGCTGGCACGATGAGGGGGTTGCCTGGCAGCCGCTCGGTTGACGTGCAGGCTCGACCGAACTCGATCGTTAATGTCTTTCGGTTCATCTTGTTCGCTTTGTCTTGGGTGTGACTGAATCTTTCACGTGCACTACCGCCCTGCCAAGAAACATCAAGCGTCATGGTCATTGAGGACGCTGGATGGAGAGACGGTTCATCATGGCTCGTCCGAGCATAGGGTCATGCGGTCGGGTGGGTGGCATGTATCTATGTACATGCTGAAAACCCCTACATGCTGGTGTCTATTTGACTTATCTAAAAGATGGTGCTGTCGTTGATAATGCCGATGGGCGGACCGCCCAGGTCCAGACGGCGCACTTTTGCAATTTCGTGCACACCCTTCCACGTCGCGCACTCGAGTACCTGGGCGAGGGTGAGCGATTCAGAGGTGAGAACGTACCTGTCGTGAAGTCCTTTGTACGATCTCTGTGCGGGATCAGATGAGAGGAGGGGAGACAGGCCGACGAAGGGGTGCGTACAATTTGATCACGGTCATGGTGCTCCACTTGACGACGGCAGGGTGCAAGGGCGGGAGACGTTGATGTTGCCCGCGTCGCCGTCTAGCGAAAAGGCGTTGGAGGTCGGCGGAAGGTCAGCACGCCCAAGTCGACCGAGAGGGGCTGTGTATGGTCCAACGTCAGCCCGGCGCGCATCCACGACTTATGCATCATAGTCCGCCGCCCGCACCATATCACGCTCTCATACTCGGAGCAGGGATGCACTCGTTCAGTGCTTATGTTCCGCAACTACCCACGGGCCCCGCTTCGTGAACATCAATGTCGTATGTTGATTATTTTTCAATTTCAATGGGCAGTGAGATGATACCGAGTTTCCAAGTTCAAGCCTATGACTGGACATCTAGTAGAGGAGCGAGGTATTTGTGAACCCGGTGGAAGTCAGCCCACATAATTTTTACAAGTTACGCCACCGACAGGCTTCGGGTTGGATTCGACATGACAGAATTGTCTGATCAACCCGTGCCAGCCAAGATCTTGAGCAATCACAGCCCCGAATATCCACTGACTTCTCCGAGATGGGGGTTGAGGGCTTGGGCCAGCGCCAATTGCTAAGGATATTGTGCGGTTTCATAATACAGCGGAGATTCTGGATACATGAGGTGATGCTTCGACATGCTGTGGCCTGCAGGTGGGTCCCGAGCAAGGCGAAGTTCCAATTGGTTCGGTTGCAGAGTGGAAGTGATAAGGCGGACGTTCAGATTAGGCGAAGGGTCCGAGTCCATTGGAATCTCTACTCTCCTATCGTACGGGTTGTTCTTACGTATCGTGCTGCCAAGAGCAGCTTGTCTCACATTTGGTTATATGCACCTAGCATCCAATCACAATCGGTTACCTTGCACAGAGGAACGCATGGCTGTACTGTGGCCCATTCTGAAAAACCTATGCCAACCCCTCATCTCGTGTTCTGCTTCAGGCTCTGACCACTGACCATCGACCCAAAGCGGATATGTCTGACTCGGAATTTAGCTTCGAGAAAGTGTGTCTATGCTTGGTCAACTTCTCCAAAAATTCGGGTGCCATGCTAACAGTCGAGCTTAGGCGAAAACTGGAGGATCTGCGCTCGTTACAGTCGACCAGCGTGCATTGGTCGACAAGATGCTTGCGCGCTACTCGGGAAAGCTTACTGGTAGGGCACACCTCTTTGCCTGGGACAGTCTAGCATTTCTCATTCTCCATTCCAGTATTCCGAGAGCTCCTTCAGAATTCTGACGATGCAGAGTCCACCGATGTCGAAATTTGCTTCCAGAGCGCGGAACGTCAAGGGAAAAAGGTTAGGAATTCTTGTCGAAGTTGCCTCACCTAAAATCTACCCATCTCTTCCAGGTCAAACGGTGGACTGTCAGAAACAATGGGAATCCGTTTACCGAGAAAGACTGGGGCCGAGTAACGAGTATCGGTGTGTTTATTGCGGCTCGCATCTCGAGAGTCTGATCTAATTGGATATCATTAGCTGCGGGAAATCCTGACCGTAGGAAGATTGGCGCATTTGGTGTTGGTGAATTCACATCGCTACCCTGTTTCACCCAAACGACGTTGATACCATTTGACAGGGTTTTACAGTGTATTTTCTGTGACCGAGAGTCCACGTATAACATCTGTAATATCCAAAGGCGAAGACTCAGCCGAAGGTATGCCTTCTTATTCCCTGATGATGATGGTATATAATGCGTGCATAGTGTGGACGGTGAAGTTCGAATGGAATCCTCGCAACCAGGTATCGAGGGTATTTATCTGATGCCCTACGGGTCTCATTCAACCCGATGTCAGTTGTGTTACGAGTTTTCGGAGTCCAAGCCAAAGGATGACTGGAAAACGACAATCGAGTTGCCACTCCGGGATACTCGTCCGATTCCTGGAATCCTGGACTTGATGCAGTTTCTTGCGTCGTCCATCACTTTCACGGTTACCTTGATGAATGTGCGGGTTCTCCTCGATAACGCCCGTGTTGGGCATGTCGAAAAGACGTTTTTCGAATCTGAACCCATTCCTCTACCCAAGAAGACTGAAACGGCTAATCAAAAGGGGATTCTCATGAATGTGACTGGGATCCAACATCATTGCAAGTTAATCTTGATACTAGTATTACATCTGCTGCTGATCGTCATCCGAGTAGACGTCACCATCAATGCCGTAACAAATGAGACCGCTGAGAGCACGGAATTCTCTAAGTTCACTGCAAAGGTGAACGTTGCTTTGGCGACGGAATCTTCAGATGAATTATGGCGATGTATGAAGAAATCGCCTCCATCAGAGCTCGAGTATAGCCTAGTTTATGTGCGTCATTTGAGCCGTCGCCTTCCGGAATCTGATTGGACCCACCAAGACTGGGAATGATAGCCTACGTCGTGAATGCACATCCGTCTTTCAGAGACTTTGGGCTGATCTGCATGGGTGCGCTTTTTGCGGATAGTCGTCCAATGGTCGCTCATTTAAGCCGAACGTAGGGCAAAGGACGCATTTATTTTCATTGTTTGACTTCCTTTGTCGCTCTCCATCTTCTATTGATATGTATGCTAGGGCCAAGCCACCGCGCAAACAACAGGTTTCGGGGGGCATATGGCATCTCGCTTCATTCCTACCGTCGAACGCGAATTAATAGATTTTAGGTAGGGGCAGTCTTCTTCTCATGGGTAGTAGCTCACTATGCTTGCACCAGTGGCACAAGTTTTGCTAGTGAGTGATCTCCTTGCTCTGAGAAATATGAATGTTATTTTCTCTTTCTAGTCTTCCAGTGGAATAGTGAATTACTGTACGTCGGAGGGCTGCTATGTCGTGCCGTGTATGATTGGGAACTTTCCAACATCCAAAAGTTATGGGAAGAGGGGTGTAAAGATACTGCTGATTCCAGACCGTCCCCCGAGCAGCAGAATCAGTTAGAACAGCACTTTCTTCACGTCCATCAAAATTTCACTTTTCACCGTTCTACACCTGCGACGGAAGTAGCTCAGCTGCTAAAGAAGTCATTCTACGAGTGCACCTCCCTTCCCCTACCGATTCTATCTTCCGTCGGTGTTCGTGGGGCCCACGAGATCAGGAGATTCGATGTGGCCTTTTCGTTCATCAGCAAATCCCTGCCGATGCTCTCAAGGAACGTTCCTCAGGGTCCTGGGTCAGCTATCGATTTATTACCGGATCCACACAAGATTCGCTCTATTGAGCCATCAGACGTTCGACGATCCCTGGAGGGGCATACCCTTGATGAAGAAGAGTTAGTTTCGTGTCTTCGGTGGTGGGTGGCAACTATACGGGGCGGAGACTCTGTCTGGATTAAAGCGAACCTGCTGCATTCTGCTACTCTTGGCTGCAGCGGATGCAGGAGACTCCCACTCTCGTCAGTCGAGTATTTCATTGATCCGAAAGGTCTCGGGGCCCACATCTCCCCTGACGGTCCACTTCCCGACTCACTGCTCCCGTTAACCATCTACGGGAAGTTTTCCCGCTCAGACTTCGAAAGCATTGGGTGGCAGGAGTTTACTGTCGCTGACTGGCTGCAGTACCTCTCGAATCCTTCCACTAAGCTAGATTCACCAGGGAGATACGATTCTACGCCAACTGGGGCTGAGCGAATCCTGGGAATCCTTTCCGGTCTGTGGTCATCGCTTTCGGAGGAGGTGCGGAGCAAGTCAAGGAATATACTCGAAACCAAGTCTTGCATTCCGACGGCCCATGGCCTGTGTCGTCCGGATTGCTCGTATTTTCTGGGGGCGAACAGCAATCAGTTCAAAAACGTTAGGTTGGCGATCGTTCAGTTCAGCTCCGAGTCACTCATTAATCAGGAGATGCTGGCGTTCATCGGAGTTCGAAAACATATTCCGCTAGAAGTTCTACGAGTCCAGTAAGGCAGTGCAAGTCTTCTCATGCCTATTCACTCATGAACTACACCTAGAATCGGAGAGAAGTTTGATGCTAGCATACATGAAGTCATTCGCTACCTAGCCAAGGAGAAACTTTCGTCGGATGAGATCGACAAGCTCAGAAAGTGGCATTTGTTTACCAAGGAAGGCACTATAGGGGGGTCTTTTTATTGCGCTGATGCGTTATACCCGCCGGAGGATATCTTTATCCAGCTTAAACTTCCAGTGGTTGACCGGGCCCAGTGGTCAAAGGAATCACCCGAAGGTAGAGACCGTTGACCTATATGGCAGAATCCGCCTAACATTGTTTAGTCCAATCCTTCTTGTATAGCATTGGTTTAAATCGCTTTCCATCCCTCAAATTGATTGTGGAGCTTTGTCTTCCTTCTGATACGCCAGCAATTGAAGCTGCTGCTTTTCAATATCTTTACCAGAATCTGGGATTACATTATTCAGATTATAGGCCCGCCGATTTTCAAAACATTGAATTCATCCCTGCGGAAAGCGGCTCTGAGAAGAAAGTATGCCGGAAAAAGCTAGGCGATGTAATGTGAAAATCCTTCTTGAGAACCCTGCTCATACCCTCCTAGGTTTGCTGGGATACTCGATGGAAAGCCCTAGGCTTTTTTGTTGTAGCCGTGACGACCACGGATCCTGAGGCCCTTTTCAGCCCACTTGGTGTCAAACAACATCCATCTCCGACGGTAGTTCTCGATCGGTTGAGTCAACAGCTTCCAGACGAGACAACCGCCTCTCAATGGTTTGAATGTTTGGCTGATTGCCGTCGAAGTAAGTATTTTCCTATCGCCGTGTGGCTAGTCGTTCGATCTTTTTTCAGATTTCAATGAGTGTGACTTTAACCAACTGTCCGAAATGCAATTGGTTCCGACGAGATCTTCCGATGGGCTGCGACTGGTGACCCCTAAGCAATGCTACTTGGCTAAGCCGAAGGACGAGTTTACCAAGAATTTGTTTCACTTCGTAAGTTTCGGGGAGAAAGCAAACGAATTCTTAGATGCTTGTGGTGCGAGAGACGAACCTACCGTAAAGGATGTTATCGAAAGCTTGATCAATGATCCGGAACGGTTCTATAAAGTTGCCAGACGACCCGAGAAGTGCGTGTGGAGTTCTACCTCTGAACTACAATTAACCGAGGAGGATCCAGCTTCTTAGTCAAGCTGCGAGAGCTTGTCAAGGAGATCAGCCGCACTCCCAACTTGAATGATACTTTACAATTGATGTACTCTAGACCCGTCCTTCTCGGCGCTCGCTGCAGACCCGGAGATCACGGCGAGTCGGTGTATGAGTATGAACTTCGAAAACCCAAGGAAATCGTAGTAATTGACGATACCAAGGACGGAGAGCTTTTCAGTGAGGTTATCTGGGCCGTGCCCCAAGAAGATCTTGAACGTACGCATTCATTATTGTCGCTACTAAGTTTACACTAAGGAAGTGACTAGCCTTCTATGTTTCACGAGGATCCAGCAAGTTGAGCAAAGTAATCAAACGGGAATATGATAAAGCTGTCGAAAACCATAGTCCGGAGGCGTCCTGCAAGGCTCGAAAGGTCAAGGACTTGGTTCTGAAGAGGCTCCCCATTTTCCTCGAGAGGTGTACCAGCACTAAGCCTAAGATATCTTTCAAGGATTTTTGCAAGAAGTTCAACGTCAGAATTTCCAACAGTCTGCGTGTCCGCAAAACGTTCACCATCGGGGCAGATGTGACAAGATCTCAGGAAGTGTGGGCGACTACAATGCCTAACGAGGAGACGGAGTGCATGGAATTGTGGATTTCACACAGTGCACAAGACGACATGTATGAGTAAGTGGCCACGCGGAGATCTATCCTTTCTCCTTTGGTCTCAGTACAGCAACAAGTCTTTCCGTGTCTGTGTGTCGACTTTTATTTGAAATAGTCAAGAGACAAGATACCCTTGTCCTTGCAATGCTGTTCTCCGACCCGGAACTCTTCAAGCGCGCGGGATATGGTTAGTAATACTTTCTCGTACTAAAATCTGGGTGTCATTAGTGAATTCCTTCCTGCAGTTAAGGAAGTTCCTGAATCACAGAGATCCAGTGAATCGAATAGTGGGAGTGACTCAACTACGTCTAGTCCCCCTGTGGACAAGAGAGGTACCCCCCAACCAGCACTCTCTCACCATGGCACCCTCGTGCCCTCACACAGTCTAGGTCACGCTACGGATGGTAGACCTAATACTTCAGAGTCTGCTGGTGCTCAACGAAGTAGAGTCTCGTAAGTGTACTTATGTAAAACGTTACGCCTTATATAATCGTTCCTAGGTACTCTGGCGGGATTATTCCCCAGGGAACCATTCGTGAGCCACCATTGTTCTGTATTTTCTTTTCTCCTGACATCTTCTCCTAGAGTCCAAGGTAGATTCTGCAATTGAGGCATGTGTTAATGCAGGAAGGGGCATCTTGTCCAGTCCTGCGGGTCTAAATCAGTGCATCCGCTATTGCGATGGCCATCAATCGCTCGGAGATCCGAGACGTCTTGGTGAGTCAAGCTATGCCTTTTCACCTATCCTTCTGACTAACAAGGTGAGTAGGGGAAATCGGGGGTATTGAGGTTCTTGTGGCCAAGGGTAGCTGCTTTCAGGTTCAATAAAAAACATCAGGTCAGGTACTGAGGCTTTTACAGATGCACGTGTGGCCAGCACGTTCCTGGAGGACAAGCGTGAACCCCTAGGCCGCTTTGCAAATATCATCACGACTATTGCTGGTGTCTTTAAGCTCAATGTGGTATCGTTCCGCATTTTCTGTGATGTCCCTGGCGGTGCTATTGCATCCAACCGAGGTGGGATCATCTACCTCAATATGCAATTCTTTGAGGAATGGCGTAAATCCAACTCGTTTCATGACTGTGAATTTAAAAATTGACATAACACCTGATAGATGACGCTGATGTCAAGAATGGTGATCAGGAACAAGCCCGGTCCTTCTGGTTTGTTTCATCTTCTGTCATCGACGTTTTCTGGTTGAACTAGCTACACAACAAGGTTCCTTGCGTTCGCTCATGAAATTGCCCACAATATCGTTGTGGAGCACAATTCTGACCACGAGTTTTGGTTTACTGTGATTTGCGAAAAGCACATGGCTGCTCTTTCTCAGATCCAACGGTCCGAGACTCATCGTAGCAAATACGATTCAGAAGCCTCTTTACTTGAGTTGGCCCGTTTTATATGTGGTTTCTAAGGTAGCTGGAGGATGTTCTGATGGTTTGAATGCACTGTTGGGTATATTACGATCTATGAGACTCGATGCTTACAGCGATGGTGAAAGAGTCAAATCGCTCATGAGCGGTTGCGAGGGTGTGAACTATTTCCAAATCTGGAATGATACCGTCACTGCATAACGTACTGATGTTTCCAGCCTCTCACGTGCTGTCCTACTGGTCACCGGTGACATGCGCGCTCCAGCGTTTTGTACGCACACCTTTGCATCCCCTTACCCTCCACTATTCCTTTGTCTCGTTTTCACCTTCATACACCCCACTGCGAATTGACGTTTCACGACCCAGTTTGGCTCTTGAAGTACAGAATAAGCATCAGCGAATAGCATCAGCCTAGGAACCCGTGCATATTCACTAACATGTCGCCGGGATATATCTCAAATCTTGCCGTCAACATTTTCCTGCAGTTTGTGGTTGGCTTTGTTGCCGAGTGTTATCCGTTCTTTGCTCTAGAACAGTTTATGAGCAAACCGAGCCAGCAGGCGTCAGTTCCAAAAAGTAAGTCGGCTTAGCCAGAGTCACGTTCCGGGGTTATCGATTGCGTCCCATTAGAAATACCCACCAGCGACACCGCTACTGCAGCTGTTCCGGTGGAAAAGCATGATTTTCCGGAGTGCCCCGAAAGTGAGAACGACGATGTTCGTGGTGTTATCGTGTGATTACTGATTAGTGTTTTAAATGAAGCCAGAACTATTTCGATCAACGAGCCCATATTGGCACTGATGTTTATTGCTCATGGGACATGTGTGGCAAGTCTTTGCAAGGACGACCGCAACAAGATCCAGCTGTGGAATATTGACAATGACCATCCTGGAGCGACACGAGAATCCCTGATGGAACATCGTGCGAATGTGACCGCTATAACCAGTTCTAATGATGGAACATGGATTGTCAGCGGGGACGATGATGGGGTGGTGACGCTTTGGGATGCAACCGCTCTTCCCAACCGGAAGGCAAGGGAGTTTAATGTACTGAAGGGGGGTGGGCGTGGGATCACTGCGCTGGACATATCAACAGATTCATCATGCGTTGCAGTGGGATCGGTGAACGGGACCATGGTTGTGTGGCATATCGCAAGAAGGGAGTACATTTTTGGTCCGCTGGAACACCCACACTGGCCCAAGTCCTCAGTCTCGTCCATCAAGTTCTCGCCGATGGGTGGCCTCATCGCTTCAAGTCATCTTGATGTCGGAAAAAGTACACCTTCGATCCAGCTTTGGCATGGTCTCACCGGTGCTAGGCTGGCGTCCATAGGGAGCCCTCATTCAACATACTCACTCGCATGGTCCGCCGATGGTCACCGACTCTTTGCTGGAGGACTGAATAACTCGATCAAGTGCTTCGATGTCTTAACTGGAGCCCTTTTTCAATGGAAGGCTTCCTCAAGGGATATCATCTCTGGCCTCTGCGCCTCTAAAAGTGGCCAGTTGCTTGTATCTGTGTCATCAGGTCTTGTCCGCGCAGTTGATATTTGGGACGTAACAAGTATCCATCCTGGTGCACGTCAGCCCATCTACCCCCTGGGTGAAGCTCTCACAGCAACGATCTCGGCGGATGACACCTGTCTTATTAGCGCAGGAGAGGGTGGTGTTACTTTACGGACCCTCTCCACCGTGGTCCGCAAATCTTATCTCTCCCACGTGGGTATATTTGATCTTCGTGAATGTCATCAACCTTATCTTTTCTACAAGCGTCTCTCTCTGTCTGAAACTGATGCAGAACCGGTATGTACAAAGGACTATCAAGTTTGGTCTAATTTCACCGTTCGCTTTGAACATAGCTTATGTACATCAGTAACGTGGTACTTGAACTATGGCAGAGTGGAAACTTTGAAGAAGCCGAGGAAAATCTTGCAAAGGAAATCGGTCAGAACGATCTCTTAGGAAGAAATTATGCACGTGCCAGTCGCTCTCTTCTCCGGGTACGCCAGAGAAAGTGGGACGACGCTCTCGAAGATGCACAAGAGATTATGGTAATTGTTGTCTTACTTTCTGTGAAAATCCCTGCATTGATCAAAGTTGTGAAGTTGTCGGGCATTGGTGGGGCAAGCTTGGTGGCACGCATTGCAGAAGGTATTGCGTATCATGGGAAGAGAAGGTTCACGGAAGCCCAATGCGCCTTCCGGTCTGCACTTGACCAATGCCATGATAATGTCAAAGACTTTGTTAAATGTGTTGAGGTGTGTACGATTTGCGTCCAGAGAAGGATTATCAGTTATTTCCTTTGCTTGATTCCAGTCCCTCGCATACCTCGAAGAGTCTGATAGGGCACGTTACAAGATTGACGTCGACGACAGTTTGCCACATGGCGAGCTTCGTCGATTAGTCAAGGTGGGTTTGTGATACGGTCAAGGGCGTCAGCAATAATACAGCATACAGGCACGGGAACATTTTCTCCTCGCACGAGACTGCTCCAGAAACAGAGAAGGCTACGAGAAAGTATCTGTGTTGTTGAAAGAAATACTGGATCTTGGTCCGCTTCTCCACCTCCCGGCAGTGAAAATTACTTCGCTTGTAAGTCACATGTGGTGTAATTACCGTACACGTTGACATTTATAGGAAGATTTTTGGTTGGGGCCTTCACAATTTGATATCCGATGTCCACGAATTGAGGTGTCGAGCTTTGTTTGAAACTGGTCAATGCCCCAAGGAGATCAGCTATATACCTACGGAGAGGACTAGTCTGAGTGAAGAATTGGAATCCATTCAAGCGCGATGTAGCTTGCTTAGCGGTATGGACTCGTCAAGCTAGCCGAGTATATTGACAGTCTGTTGATTTCAGAGGAGGTTGGCGATGAAGCGATGCATGACGAAAAGTATGACCAGGCCATCGCTTGGTACTTCGAGGCATTGGTCCTTACTGTTCTTCCTTGGGGTGAGTTAGGGTGCGATTGGACTCACATTCCTTCAAGTGATCTGTTCTAGATACTCTGAACACAAACGCCATGACGTCCAAAAGTGTCACAATAGTCCCCGCAAAAGACTTACCCTCCCGATGTCTCCGATGCGTTGCTCATCTCTTTTCAAAGCAAAGCGAGGCACAGGCAAGAAGGGGGCGGTGGGAAGATGCTTTGAAAAGTGCAATGCGGGTATGTATATCCTTTTTTTTTCTTGCTTCTATATGAGCGGCACTCATTGTCAACGAATACCAGGCAGTCGAAAGCGACCCGTCTTACCCCCGGGGCTACGAGAAGAAGTTTGTGGCGATGCATTCTTTGCGGCGGTTTGAAGAAGCATTCAATACATTGAAAAAGATGTCTTCCGAGTTCATGAATATGCGTATTCTCGAGATCCCTGGTGAATAGTATCTCCACGTCCGGTACTTTATCTTAGGGCTGATTGTGTTCCGTAGTGTTGTCGAAATATTCAGAGACGATGAACGAAATCAACGAAGAAATCAACTCATTTTTCGACAAATCTCCCTTTATGGTCATCAACGTTGAGGATGGTTGCCTTTACGACCAGAAACAGAGACGAGACATGTTTGAAAAGACTCTGAGATATTACGAGCTTGTTTCGTCAATCTCCGAATCGATCGGACAACCAGTAGACAAGAATCGGATTGAGAGAAACGTGAAAGAATACTTGCACTACGTCATGTTCTCTCACACCTGGGAAGGAGAAGAACCATCGTTCAAAGATGTTTCCGGAACATCGGTCTATAAGCTCCCTTCGTCTCCTCAAAATGACAAGTTGCGCACATTGTGCGAGAAGGTCCGGGACGACCTTAAACCTCATAAATGGGTATGGAGCGATACTTGTTGCATTAACAAGCGGGACCGAGACGTCTACGAGAGGTCGATCCGCTTCATGTACAAGTGGTACCACAATTCGGAAGTCACGCTTGTCCTGCTTGCGCATCCATCCAAGTCTCGGCAGGTTGACTCCGCAGATCTTCTGAGACACAATCGATGGATGTTTCGTGCCTGGACACTGCAAGAGCTCCTCGCTCCAAGGATCATTCGTTTTTACAACCGTAATTGGAAGCTCTACCTCGACGATGGCCCCTTTAATCACAAAGAATCACCCGTCATCAAGGCAGAGCTACAAGGTGCTATGGGCAATCTTCCGGTCACCTTCGATGATCTTTCTCCAGACACCCTTACAGTACGCGAAAGGCTCCGTATGGCATCTCCTCGCGAGGCTACAGTGAAAGTAGACATTGCGTATGCGTTGATAGGGATATTCGACAGTGATATGCACGTCGAGTACACTCGCGAAGGAGACATTGCACTCGGGCTTCTTCTGCAAGAGATTGTGAATCGGCAAGGCGACGTTACGGTGCTGGACTGGATTGGGAAGCCATCCACGTTCAATAGCTCCATCCCGTCCGACATATCCGTTTACAAAAACGATGAGTACAAGCCATGCAAGCTTCCCCCTATCTCGGACAGTATGGTTGACCAGTGGGTCGATGGATCGATTCTGAAAGAGGAGGCCACTAGTCTTTACGATCTTCTTTCTACGCTTGGCTTGCCACGTTTCTCTGATCGCCGGCTTAGTCTTCCTTGTATCACGTTTTCCGTTACGAAGATTGAACAGGCCAATACCTCAAGCAGTACGCCCAATGAAACTATGGCCACTTATCTTGCCTCAACAGCTGCACTCGACAAAGTCGAATTCAAAACCAAAGAAACACCTTTCTCCGAGCTGTTAAAGGGAAGGATGGTGCTCGTCTACCCATGGATCCGCGACCTCGTAGCTCAGATTCGACATCGTGGAGGAAACAAACAAGCTCGAGCAGCCATGCTGATCGCGCTCCTCGGTCAGGGCTTCAGAGCTCTTTTGTTTGTGGAGCAGTCCGATCAACAGTACAGGAGAGTGGCTACTGATGCAGAAATCTCTGTTTCTGCGCGCAAGTTGAAATCGCTGGAGGACGTCGGCGTCGAAGTATTGGAAGTATGGGGAAGTCGTAGTGGGAGGAGCAACGATCTTAGCTTGTAGTCCGAATGAAAGAGGGCAGAAGGGAGTCTGCTGCAACGATTTCTCAGAAATGGATGTACTGTGGCAGTGAGGGGCCTTGAAATGGCAGTGGAAGCGCATGTGAGTTGCCTATGATAGCTGGTCCGGACTGAATTCGGGCTTCTCGAATCCTGCTGCCTCTCTTTGATTGTCTTGATCCAGGCCGTCGTAGCGTCGCCCAAGCACTGGCATATGGGTCAGAGTCCAAGTCTTCGGGAGAGCGACTGAGCGAAATCATCGTCCCATTCGGCCGCGAGCTGCCTGCTCACCCTTCTCTGTCTGGCCTGTCCTCCCAGTGTTTCTGACCATGACCCGCTCGGACCGAGCAGGACACGCCCAAGAGTCAGAAACTTCCCAGGATCTGGAAAATAAGTCCACCCAGAAGTCTGTAGACGCGCGGAGTGCTGATCCCTACCAATACCTAGCCTAAAACCACCAGTGACGGCCCGGAGGAGCATGTTTCATGCAGACAGAACAAATAGTGTCGAGACGCCGAATGTTGCTGGCTTGCGGTGGCGAGCTGAAACCCAGGACCGTTGATTCCCATACTGATCTTTACTTCATCCAGCGTCATCGCACCGTCTCGTGAACTCGCATGTCTCCTATGCATCCTGCTGGCAATACACTGGAACCTTTGTACTGGCACCTTCACCTTCGATATCGTTCTCATGCCCCCATGAATAAGGTCTTTCCTAAATTTCCGTTCCTTTATTCAGACCAAGCCTTTCAGCCATGTTGGTCCCCGCCTTCACTTCCAGCAATTCTCGTTCCTAACCAGTGGCGTGGTTAATTCCTGTCTCACCTCTTATGATCGTCCCAAGGCACGTTCATCCCTGCATACTATATTATCCGTCTAACGCTTCCTCTCATCATCCCAATCTCCTACCCGTAGTGTATGTTATTCCACTGTATACGCTGTTGATCACTCCGGGAGGCGCAGCTCGACAGGCAGGTACTTCATTCCGACGCAATCCATTGCTCCCTAGCCACAAATGCACGTGTATGCTACTGGTCTACTACTCCCAAATCTTCCCTCTGACAGCCTGCGAAACGAACCAGCTTAAAGGTTACATTTGGTGAAACCTCGGAGACCCTAGCTGCTACAGGACCCATTCCGTGACTGACACTTCCCGTATCACCCTTCGCAGTTGCACACAACTTTGAACACCCTAGTAAGATCCGCGCATCCGGGGATGCGGGAGTAGGAACCCAGGTATCGAGGGGCACAAGCTAAACAAACAACATTCTGAAGAACTGAAGAAAAACCGAGAAAAAGTACGTATCTCAACGTGTCGGTGCGTAGCAAGGGGTCGTGATGAGTTCGAGAAAACAGATGGAAAAAGAAAGATGAAGGGAGACGGAACAGGACAGGGACGAGGAGAGCACGAACTGCCTCATACATATTGAAGGAAGCATACCCATCAACCAATCTGATGGAATCCAATCCAATTCTACGAAAACCTCCTCGCCGTCCGGCTTGCAGTTCGCGGTAAGAGCATGGATTTCATTTAGGAAACGTACACGGTTATTGGGCTTGGGAGGCATGGGGGGAAGGGAAGAGGTTTGCTCGAACGATAGCGACTCGAGGGTGGTGCAGTGTTTTTCAACCTGTTGACTGACATGTCAACGCCCATGAGAGACCACCAATACTACCCCAATCTAACTCGGGGCACTGTGGGAGTGCTCAAAGGATCGGACGCGCAACCGGCCCTTCTTCTGGCACGGGAAGAGTTTGATGTGAACTTCTTGTCTTCCACATGCTTTGTGAGGCGCGGATCCCAGTGAGACGGAGACACATGCGCACTCAGTGGCTTACACGATCGAGATGGGCGCGTTGCTCTGGGACCGCTCGAGAATGCAGAACATGTCGTTTGGGGCTGGGATGGGGTACTCTTGGTAGGCGCCACAGAAGGAGATGAAAGTGGTCACGAATCTTGCAATGAGGGTGTGACATCGAACGGACCACAGCCACTTACAGTTTGAAGTAAGCGCGTACTGTATACATGCGCCTCCCGATTCTCTGGATTTATGATGGAGGCTGTTATTAGCTGTCGCTTCTTGCCTCCGTAACTACTCAGAGCTAGACAATAGTACGTTTTCTGTTCTGTTCCTATTACTAGTGCCCATGCCGACTTGCTTCTTCAGCCAGCGGTCCAGTTCTGAGTCATATGGCCGTTGTGTCGTCTGCTCTGCGCCCCCTCCGGGTCGTCTAATCTATTTCCATTGATGCAGCTCTGGCTCCTGACACCTCCCAATCCGGTCCACTTGCCGTGTTCTGGTGTGTTGGGTAGATTTCTTGGGCGGTTTCTGGGATCGTCGTCGCTATCCGCTGCTGGTGACTCTCAATTCAATGCTGCAGCACGTGTCCTCAGTGCTGGCCATCCGCTTCCCCTCGCACTCAGCGTGCGGGACTTCGTCTGACATTCGGCAGTTTTAGTGGGTCTGGTGGTATACTCGGTATGTCGTTGTCCTCTGATGGTGCGTACTGATCCCCTCTGGCACTGATCGCTCGCATAGCATCGATCTTTCCGTCTCCGCCTCGGCCGCCGATTCCATACGCCAGTCTTGGACAGGCACCCTTTCAATCCTGCCTCCGGGGTTGACCCTGTGACCTCCGTCAACTCATCCACCTGCACATTTACCCCTGGTCACAGCCTTACTAGTTTTGCCACCTGGCTCGACATCCATCAGGGGTCCAACTTTGCATTGTAACTCTATCTGGGGGTTCTTTGGTCGATTTGTCCTGTGGGTTGACTTGATAGCGCCCCAGATGGAGACCCGGTGACAAGAACGACCAGCGCTGAATGCTGAGGTCAGGGTCCTAGCGACACGTCAAATGGCCTTTGGGATAGTATAACAGATGACAACAGGCTTTGGTATCCAGGGTACCCCTAGAGCTACTCAATTCAGCTAACTGTACTAGGGATGGGGAGGGCACAATATGAGTTGAGAAAGGGAGCCGAGAGAGCTATTCAAGCGCACCTAGGCCGAGTGCGTGACAGCCGCCCAATTACTGGCGTCCAAAGTGGTGGCAGTTGGTCAGCCGATATTATAAAGTAGTAGACTAATAATACAGTATGCCGAAGATGCGGAGTCCGGGCTTCCATAGCAACCGTACGCTCAGGCTTGTTCGGCACCCTGACTCAACCTCGTGAGTCGTGCACCTATCACCCTCCACCACTGGTGATCGTATATCTCATTCTGAATGTCCAGGTCCCAGAACTTATCCAGCCGAGCTCGAGATATGAGTCTAACTGTGTGCGTATAGTATTTCTTTCATCACGGGAATTTAGCGAATGTGACCCTAGAGTAAGAGCAATCACCGTCAAAGGTGGGCTGCGGCGCTAGGTCTGCTATTACTGTGAAGTCAAAGATCTTTTCCAGACATTGAGCTTCGCACTCAAACACAGCGCGAAAACCTGCTCGCGAGGCAATTCTACATCCAATTTTCCATGGGATATGCTACGCGGACGACCAACGTAGGCGAGGAAGAAAAGAACTGTACTTCCTGGAATGAGGGGCTATTCTTGTATGCGCAAGTCCATTGCTTTCTGCCAAAGGAACTGACTCTCGTTAGTGATGTGGAAGAAGATCACACTGTCTTTGTAGCCAAGATTTTCCTGAAGGTCCACGTCGGGATGGACAAAGTGGTTGCAACTCTCGCTGATACCGTTGATGGGGTGTTGGGGAAGCTCAAGAACGGCAGTAAGGAGCTGACGTGTTATCTACCGCGCGTTGAATTGATGGGGTCTTTCCAATCTGCAGTATTTGAAGAGAATCTTGGGGAATACACCTTCGATAGGCCCGATCTCTCGGGAGTAACGATCAAGTTCACCTTGCTTGCCAGGTCCGAGGCAACTGAACTCCAAGCTATCAGTACCGTCAACAGCGTGCTCAGGGGCACAACCGTGGCTACCGATACGAATGTAGTTGGCAGAGTGCAAACGCTCGAGAATACGTGGAGCATTCTGTTGAAAAGGGTTGAGTTTTTTAGCAAATTTGCCATTGATATCGTACAGGTATTTGGCATTGAGTTTTGGTCATGTGTCGTCTGAACCTCACACAGGTTCATCTTCATGTATCGCTGGCGTGGTCTGCTATCTCAGCTACGAACCAGGTTTGTCCCGTTGCCCGTCCACGAGACTTGTGTTGTTCTCATCGTTCTCAACATTCCACAGGTGCTCCTGGCTCAGGAAGGCCACGACGATCAGATCATTTCTTTGGCCAGTGTGATGAACGATGTCTTCGCGTTCGTCGACGATGCTGCGCGCTTGAAGGTTATCGAGGCGCACATCGAATCTATCATACATCTGATTCAGCAAGTGACGGAGTGTAGCTATTTCATTTCTGAATACACCAGACAGAAGAACTTTTGTCTGTCACTGTTACTTCCTTCTTTCGGATTCCGCCACTGATTCCGTGTGTAGGGATTCGAGAAGTGAAATGTACCATGTCCGATTTTGACGCAAAGATCACGAGTTACAAGAACAGGTTGCGAGAACTGAGGAGCGCATTTCTGGACGGGGTAGTGTTGCAGAGTGGGCCCGTTGTTGTTCGCATGATTAACCCTGCAGACGACGCTAGTAGGTGCTACTTTCTCTAATCGCACTCAGATGTTTACAGACATGTTACACAGCGGAACCGATCAACCTGGGTGACATGCCATATGCAGTCGGGGCTAGGTATTCAAAGGAGAAGGGTTGCCTACCAGGGACCCGCGAGTTCATTCTCCGCGAGATTTGTGATATTCTGAACAACCCTGCTGATGATGCCCCTCGAGTATGTCTTCTTACCGGGGATGCTGGATCGGGCAAGTCTGCAATTGCTCACACGATCGCTCGATTATACGACGAGCAAAGGAGACTAGGGTCATCGTACTGCTTCTCTAGCACCGACGTCGCGAGGCGAAATCCGCAAAATCTTTTTAGCACTATGGCACGTGACCTCGCCGACCTGGATCCTCAGTATAGGTCTGCCCTCTGGACCGCCGTGAAGGACAACTGGGCGCTTGGCTCGTCGGTATCCCCTTTAGAACAAGTCGAGCACCTTATCGTCAAACCCAGCAGGGGCCTTAATTTTGTTGGTCCACTCGTCATAATCATCGATGCGCTCGACGAAAGTGGCAATCAAGAAGGCCGTGGGCAACTGTTGTGGGCCATCTCGAAGCAAATCGTTGGAAATACTCTACCAACGAATTTCCGCTTCCTCATCACGGCTCGCCCAGAGAAAGACATTCTTAAAGCCCTTCAACCTAACTTACGCTTGGTTCATAAGCGAATGGATGATATTTCTGATGGGGCTGATAAAGATATCGAGAAGTTTATCCACCATTCTCTTCATCCTTATCCCGAACTCGAGTTGAGTTGGCCCAATGGGGAGTGGTGTCTAAAACTTGTCCACCATTCGCAGCATCTTTTCCAGTGGGCTGCGACGGCGTGCAAGTTCATTGAAGGGATTGGTGGTATTGGACTGGACCCATGCAAGCGGCTCAGTCTGCTTCTGCGAAGTGACGACCGTCCCTTGGTTCGGCCTTTGGATGAGTTGTATCGAATCATACTGGATCAACTGTTTGCATCCGATGGCGCTCGAGAGTCCTTTCAAAACGTGATGGCTGTGTTACTTGCGCTGGAGGAGCCATTATCGTCCACATCCCTTGTTGCCCTCTTTGGCCTGGATGGTGATATGAACTTGCTAAGTGTCATTAAACCCATGGCTTCTTTGCTGGACGGCGCGCTTGGCGAAGAGAAACCCATTCGTCCCTTCCATACATCATTCTACAACTTTTTACTAGATGAGGCTTGCAGTTCAGTCTTCCATATTCAAGTTCTACCTCATCATATGCTTTCTTTGGGGCAGGCATTGCTTGCTTGTATGTGCAGGATGCTCAAGTTCAACATCTGTGATCTCAAGGATGCTCAACTACAAAACACTAATGTCCTTGACCTGATCCATCAGGTGAACAGGGCCATTCCTCCTTATTTATCCTATGCATGCTGCTACTGGATGAAACATATACTACACATTGGCTGTACACCTGCATTACTGAAGGAAGTCACATTCTTCTTCAAGAGGTTCTTTGTTACGCGTACGCGTAGTTCCTAGCTGTCGAGCACACTTTCAATAGTAGTGCGAGACTAATAGAGATCCGGGTCTCACTATCCTTTCGCGAAAGGACTCGTGGATGGCTAAGTCACTACACGTAGA
>JBBPMG010000074.1:0-36578 GCA_038090195.1 Boletellus deceptivus
GGCTTACAAGAACGGCGCCGCCGGCTCTTCCCCGTCTACCCCCCACTGTCTCTCCCCTCCCTCCCATCCCCCTCCCCTCCCCGGTCCGAGTCGCCCCCCTCACCCAGATTCCGACCCCGAACCCCCTCCCTCGATCGAAAAGTCCCACTCCGCTACCCCCGATGCCGAAGAGGAGGAAGAGGAAGAGCTCCCTGCCCCCCCTCGCGCCATGGAGGAGGAAGAGGGCGAAGACCCCGATCCACGCAAGGATCACGCCCTCGATCGCAAGCTCTCTCGGCGCAAATCCCGTCCTCGCTCCCGTACCTCCCGCAAAAAAGTCGTCGTCCCTGTCCCCTTTGATCGTACAAAAGTTCCTCGATCAAAGCGCGGTATTATGATCACACCAAGGAACTCCATGTCATCGCACGACCGCATGCTCCGTCACCTATGGGAACGAGGTTACAAGCTTTATGACCCAAACGCCCCCTCCTCCTCCGATGAGGGCGTCCACAGCGACACCCGCCTCGACGACCGCAGCCGCTCTTCCAGTTCAGACCAAGAGGACGAAATGCTCGTCGACGATGACCCCGTTGTCTCCGCTCGCCACTCTCCCGTTCGTCCATCCCTCAACACCAACCTGAAAGCCTCGCCGCCTCCCTCCACCTCCGCCATGGACCCTGTCGTTGATATTCCATCACTCCCACCCTCTATCCGCGCCTCGGTGGACCCAACAGTATCCCCACCGGATGAAGATCTCCCCCAGGGACACATGTTGGATGACGACATCGACCAAGACCGTGATTCGGCTACCCCTGATGATGACGACCCCCACCTACCCCCAGACCGTGACCTAGAACAAGACGGGGACGAGGATGAGGATGCACAACCGGAGGAGCCCTCACAGCCCCCCTCCCCCACTCCACTCGTGGAACCTGAGCCGGAGCCGGAGGACGAGGATCCGGATCTTCAGCCTGCTCACAGAGCCGAGGCCCTCGACGTCCTAGCAACCATCGAACTCAAGTTTGCGCTCCTGAGAGAGAGAGTCTATGTCGAAAAGATGGAGGGCCTAGCATGGGAGGAGGCTTTGGTCTGGGACGGTCGGTACACCTTACCCTTGTGTCCTTCCCACCTTACCCGCCTCTGCTCGTCAGGCACCCACCCAGAGCTCCATCATCTTCAAAACGAACTGACGAAGCGACGCGACAAACGTTTGATGCTCGCCTCGAAGAAGAGGACGTACGAGATCGAGGCGGTGACGAGGAAGAGGCGGGAGCAGGAGACGTGGTGCTGGGAGGCCTGGGATGTGAGTATAGATATAGCAAGACTCGTGGATCTACGTGTTTAAGCGTGACTTTCTTCCCCTTCTTTTCGCGTGTGTATTTGCACCTTGCTCATCCCCCTGTTATCCTCTACAGATGGCTCGCACAGAACTTCAGACTGAAATGATCGCCGAGACAAACAGAAAGCGCCGCAAACTCGAGAGAGAGAGGAGAACGATTGAACGACCTCCTGGAGGTGTGTCATGTGGATTGAATCTTCACTTCGCGATCCAACCCATCTTCAGCTCGGCGTGTTCCCAGTGCGATACTCAATCCCCCACCTGCACCTACCCTACGACAGATAGCGAATACATTTCCTCTACCATCCCATCTCTCACATCTTGCAGCAAACAAAAAGCCATCCTGTGCAAGAGATCTCGGCGTTTACCCCGGACTTGATGGATTAAGTATGCCGATCATTAGTAAGCTGGGTGCTAGTGCAACTAACTTGATCTGCGCCTTCGTAGGCGGAGCAACGGCCTATCCTGATCTTTCGACTCTCTCGCCACACGAAATAGCGGCCGATCTTGACTATCTCTTTCAGCACCGGAGGTTGGGATTTAGGTTTGGAATGGGATTTGGTCCTCCAATGGGTGTCCCGGTTGGCGTCGGTGTTGGCTACAGCCATACACCACCCGGATTCGGTCCTGCACCTATCGGATTTGGAGTCCCCACACCAACCCCAGGATTTGGACTGAACGGACTCGGTCCCGGCGAAGCCTACCCGCTAAATCCCGGTCCCGGCATTGTTCCTGGCAGCAACGCCGCTCAAATCGGAGGCCCGCCACTCGTACTCGGTGGCTCTGGGCCTGGGCTTGGTCCATCGGCACCACCGGTGTCCCTCTCTGCACCATTGCAAAACGTACCAAATGCCATTGTCAGTCCCGGTCCCGTTATCGCGAATACCGAAGGATCATCGCTCTCGCAACCCGCCATGGGCATATTTCAAGGTCCCCCCTCTATTGGGACCGGCCCGACAGGATACCCTCTCAGTACTGGAGGAAGTGGAGCGAGCGTTGTAATCGGCCCTGGAGGCGCAACAAGCACCGCCCCAGTGGTTGGTCCGGGAGGCGCGCGAATCCAGCGGCCTTCCGCTTTTGTGGAGCGAGAGAGAGAACGAGAGTTGATGCAACGGGATCGCGAAATCCGGGAGCGAGAGCTCACTCCGCGTGATCGGGAACTGGTGGCACAGCGCGAGAGAGAGATGCGAGAGCGAGAGAGGGAATTCGGCCCCAACCTGGGTCCTGGATATCCACCTTGGAATTCAAAGTTCCCTGGGGGCATGGACTGGACCGCTGGAGACGCACGGCGCAGGGAGGAGAGGGAACGGATCGAGAGGAACGAACGCGACAGGGAGAGAGACCGGCCGCAGGCTCAACCGGTTGCCACGACTCCCACCCACCATCATCTACATCAACACATCCATCCACACTCGCATACCCACCAGCTACAGCAACAACCCCCTCATCAGCTGCACCCAGCGCACGCCCACCAATCTCATTCTCACCAACATCCCCAACACCACCATCCCCATGGGCAACACCCGCACCAGCACACCCAACACCAACACGGAACGTCGCACGCACCACCTCACCATCATGTTGGCCAGCACCACCACCATAGACACCACCATCACGTCGTGCATCACCACCATTCGGTGCCGGCCTCTGGTACAAGCTCCTCTGGTCCTGATAGGGTTTCTCCGCTTCCTCAGGGCTCTGGCTCTGCACCAGGAGTACAAACGATGGAGATCATTAATCTGTCCGCGAACCCCTCCTCCAAGTCTCATTGGAAGAGGGACGAAGCCAAGTTCGGAGGAAGTAGCACTCCTGGAAGCCGACCACCCTCAACCCACCCACTTCCCCCTACACACGGCTACGAAGAGCGAGAGAGGGAACGTGAAAGGGAAAGGGAACGAGACCGGCCAATCGCAACGCCCTTTGTCCTTGCGCCATCACATCACGTCTCCGCGGCCTCTCCACCCCGACATGGCTGGACCCCCGGCCCGAGCGAGTCGGGCCCCGCGACCTCGAACGTTCCACCGGCATCATTCCCCCTTCCCGTTGAGCGCTTTCATGCCCCTGTGCCACACCGTTTCTCAAACCCAACGCCAAATGGGTTATCGCAGTTGCCCCGGCCACTAACAACATCACCTCCTCGCCCACCACTCACATCCAATTTGACCTCACCTTCGATTTCTGCGCTGAATGTACCTCTCTCGTCTTCCTCGATGTCCACTGGACCTTTTCCGCTCCCACGCAAGTTATCCTCACTGGGCTACTCTCCCCGCCTCGCGGGTCCAGGTGTCGTCCCACCCACCGGTCCCGGTGTCCCAGGCGTCCTGTCCACTACAAGTGGCGGACCCGGCGTGACACCGTCTGGAATACTTACGAGCGGCCCCGGGGTTCCTCCAGGTCCTGGCATTGCCCCAGCCCCCTCTGTCGGCGTCTCGCCTGGGGAGAACGGTGGACCATCCATCTTCGCGACGGGCCGGACGACGTCACCATTAATACCATATACGGGCGGACCGCCCATCGTGTCGGTGGCGACGCAAAAAGTGAGCGTTGACGGACCATGACGCGCGTGTCGATGGACGGCATATTGTATATTTTCTCTCATACACACCATTTTGTTTTTGGCGTCTGAACTTACCATTGTTCGAGGATGGGATGCTGTTTTTGTCTCTGATTCGCGTATAGATTTTTGGCAAATAATACTTAACGAGCCGGAGCAGAGTATATAAGCGATGAATTACTACGTAGTAATGCGTGAATGGATTTCCCCGGTGGTCAGCATCTGGCGGTGAAGTTCACCTGAGGCATTTTGGTGAAAATTGAGTATATTTCGACGGGGAGAGGGATAGCCCCAAGACCTTCGTACAGGGAATACACGAGAGCAATTTGAAAGCCAAGATGTAAGGAAAAAACGTAAATGAAAAAAAAAAAAAAGCGCGGAAGCAAGGAGGAAATCAAGGTCCCCGACACATTCAGAAATCACCAAGATCGACTTCTATGCTTTCTATCATGGACGCTTCCAAAGACAATTTGTCTTTTCGTGGCACGGACTGCGAGGCTGCAAGGCCAGACGATAACGGCAGTGGGGATACGGGCCGCGAGGTCGCGGTCGGTTGCGGTGCAAGAACAGGCGTACCATTCGTGTTTGGCGTAACTGACCTATTCCATCACAGGAACGGAATGGAACAGATCGTGGGTAGATATCGTGAAACCCAAAAACATGAGTCGTCTCAAGAAAACTACAGACCTGGATGTGTCGTTGAATGTCCTTGGTATCGTTTTCAGCCTCGCGCTCGGGTCAGAGGGTGAAGGGACGCCCGAGCCTCCCGCGTTGGCGAGCTTCCGTTCTCTTCGTTTCCGTTCAGCTTCGAGTAGCTCAGCTTTTCGCACCAGTTCTATGTTTGCTTTACGATTTCGCTCATTGACTTTAGCGAGTTTGTCGGCAAGTGATTCTTCCTCTTCCCGAGTGGACTGGACGACGGGGAGTTCCTTGAGCTTCGCTTCAATACTGGCAACCTCGGCATAGTCCTGACGTCGCATAGCTAGCGTCTTTGCCTGCATGAGGCGAGACCGTTCTATCGTAATGGCTGCTGTGCTCTGTTGTTGATTAAACTGGTTCTTGCGAGCAACCATTGCTGCCACGTCGCTCTATAACGATACCTCAGCTTGCACCTGATGGACAACTGCAAGAGGCGCCCAAACCTCGGTCATAGGTTGCGTGGCGAGCTTATGAAGTTGTGAGGCCTTCTTTCCTAGCTGTCGCTTGGAAGGCAACCGCACTTCATCCGCCGCACATGCTTTACAAAGTCGATCAAACTCCTTCTATACTTTGCCACATCAGAGCCGACGGAAGAGACAGACAAGATACGCACCGCATCCACGGTTGCATTGGAGACTTTGTCCATATTAAACGTCCTGATCGACTTGCCATGTTTAAGTTCTAGTGTTTGATTGACAGTTCGTTCGTTTATTTTATACGGTCGTGTTAGATTGGCACCGAGATCTTGAGGCTTGTTAATACAGAGGAAGCGAAGCGCTAAATTTGACTCACTCGTCACTTCGCATAACCGATATACCGGGCCGTCGCCCTCGTGGCCAATCAGGTAGCGTACCCAACCACCTTGCACAGAGCCTTCAGTCGGTTGTGAGCATGTGCTGAACTGGACTTGCCTTTGACATAATCCTCGAACCAGGGTGCCATACAATGCTTGGCAAGCATGTCTCGGGTCAGCGTGCAAGCCTTGAGATCTTCGATAGTAATTGGTTCGTCGTCGGGGTTAGGTTGTTTAGAGAACAACTTGCGCTCCCGTTCTTCTTCTTCCTCGTGTTTAGTGATTTGACCATCTTCCTCCTCCCCAGAAGAGGTGTCCATGTCCATGGGTGACGATGAACGGTCTCGCTTTGGAGAGTCCGTTTGAGTCTAGGGGCCATGAGAGAACAGCTGGTTCAGCAATGTTCTTGCTTACACGCTTCTTCTCATCTTTTGCTTTGCGCCGGGCTTTAAGCTCGTCAAGTTTCTTAGATTTCTCCTTGGTAGCCCCCCTGACGGAGTGTTGGCCTACGAATTCTTCATTAGACAATACCTTGTAAAGATGGGGGCATTGTCAGTATACGTTTTGCAGCCTTGGCCACCGCGTCCGCATCGCCTGAACCATTCTTTTGTTGTTTAATCATCTCCTGTAGCTTCCGTCTGTCTTGTATCTTTTGTATCTGCTCCTGACGTTCGGCGAGAATGTTCTCTCGATCAATCTCAGACATGCCAAGTAGTCTATTCGGTGCAACGTCGGTATTATCGGAAACACGGTGTCAAAAGCTACGTTGTGGTACTTCGAGTGGGACTCTCACCGTTCCCTGTCGGCGTCGTCCTCGTACTTGCCCTCCAAAGGAAAGGGGTTAGTCTCCTCACCCTCCTCGCTTTCCGGAGCATCTTCCGAGCCGCTGTCGGAGGCACTAGGAGGACTGGCGTACGGAAGATGGTACAAACTAGGCTCGGGCAGGTGCATACCTTGCACGGCGCTTCTTGTTTCCAGACGGCTTCGAGACGCTAGCCTGGCGCTTTCGCTTCTTCTCTGTCGCGCCGGCAAGTTCGAGGAGCTCGTCGTCGATGTCACCGTCGGAGGCAGACATGGTCAATGCGCAGGACAGAGAAGGGGCAACTTGCAGGTTCGGTTCAGATGTTTGGTCTCGTTTGTGCGCTGTGCACACTACGTGGGAAAAGTACCTAAATTGGGCAACCCGGCGGCGCTGCCATCAACTTCGATCATGCCGTCTGATGCTGATGCTCAGACCGATCTCGGCGAGGCCACCCTCAGCGAGCTCCAGCGCGGCCTGCAGGAGGGCCGCTTCAATTCCGTGCACCTCGTGCAGGTATGCCAGAAACCAGCCCTTCCCTGCAATCCCATCTCACATGCGTAGGCCTACCTGGCGAGAATCGACGAGGTAAATCTGAAGGGCGCTGCTCTGCATGCGGTCTCCGACATCAGTGCCACCGCATTGCATCGAGCTCAGGAGCTGGACGCCGAGCGATCCGAGCACGGCAGCCGTGGTCCACTCCATGGCATCCCCCTCTTGATCAAAGACAACATCGCAGCAGTGGGGTAAGCCACTCAGATCCAACATACCTACGGAATAGTGCTGAGCTCTCGCGATAGCATGGGTACCACTGCTGGTGAGCACATCATGTCTTGTGCGCATCGCCTGCCCTGATCTACAATGCAAAGGCTCCTATGCGCTTGAGGGATCTGTCGTCCCTCGCGATGCGTTTGTCATATCAAAACTCCATGCAGCAGGCGCCATACTGTTGGGAAAGGCAAGCATGGCAGAGTGGGCGAGTTTCCGTGGCGATGGCGTGCCCAACGGCTTCTCCGCTCGTGGCGGGCAGACCACTTCCCCTTATTACCCAAACCTCGACCCAAGTGCTTCCAGCTCTGGCAGTGCTGTGGCTACCGCGATAGGTCTCGCAGCAGCCACCCTCGGCTCTGAGACAACTGGTTCCATCGTGCTTCCCGCCAGCCGAAACAATGTTGTGGGAATCAAGCCTACCGTTGGCCTTGTTTCGCGGTCCGGAGGTAAGGTGGTGGCCCGCATACGGAATTATGTCCTGCCAACTATGCCCGCTATCAGTCATCCCCATCTCTCCTCACCAGGATACAGTTGGCCCATTGGCTCGCTCAGTCGCCGATGCGGCACTCCTTCTTTCCGTCATTATCGGGGATGATCCGAGTGATACGTGCGACATCGGTCTGCCCCCACCCAAGGAATGGCCAGATTACACTGGCGCATTAGACGCTACTTCGCTGCAAGGAAAGCGACTTGGGGTTCCCAGAGCGCTCTTTGAAGACGATGCTGTTATCAACGACACGTTTCAGAAGTCACTCGATATTTTCCATGCACTGGGGGCGCACGTCGTCGATCCGGTAGACTTCCCAAGCGCCAAGGCACTGAGACAATCAAAGGCGGAGGACGTGGTCTTGACAGCGGACTTTAAGCCGGCTCTGAACAAGTACCTGAAGGAGTTAGTCCAAGTCCCCACTGGCGTGCAAAGTTTGACAGACATCATCAAATTTAACCTCGAACATGCAGACGTCGAATTACCAGCCCCCTACTATACGGACCAATCCCAGTATGTCGCGTTGGTCGCATTTTGCCAGTGGTATACTAAGGCCGCTTCGAGATTGCTTGCATCCGAGGAAAGCTGCATCGACGAGCAGTACTATGTCGCGTTGGCTGAGAATCGAGAGCTGGGACGCGTTCGGGGAATCGATACAGCCCTCCAAGCTCATCAGCTAGACGCCTTGATTTTGCCAACTGACAGCGCGTGAACACCCCTAGGCCGTAGTTCTCTTCACTGATCAACATTGTTAGGTTTTGCGACAAAACCCACTGGAATCACCGGTTACCCGATCATTTCTGGTGAGTGGCAGTGGTGGTAGGCAACAAGTCTCACTTAGAAACACCACGCAGTTCCCCTCGGTCATTATCCACAGTGCGTGCAACCTGTGCCTTTGAGCCCTTCCCCGCTGCACAAGAGCACCCCAAACATGCCGTTCGGTATTGCATTCATGGGGACGGCATATAGCGAGTACAAGCTCATTGGTCTTGCGTATGCTTTTGAACAAGCTACAAAGGCACGCCTACAGATAAAGCCACACAAATCGGCAACCCCAGTCACTCAGCTAAAGGATGTTATTCCGCAGTGAAACCTGTTACCCGCCGCCCTGTCACTTACCTACGTGTGCAAGTTGCTTCTATGCGTTGTACTCGTCCATTTGGTCTGCTTGTCGTGACTTTTACCAAACGGTGCATCGCATTGCCTGCAGCGGCATGGCCAAAAAATAAAGGCATCGCTAGGTATGTTCTGCAAGAACAACTTTTTTTTTCTCTGCCTTGGGTTTGCTCTGTCCAGCGCGAGTGTGCTTCCGCCGGCGTTCTTCCTTGACACGCTGGGCCTCGACCATTGTCCGCTTGAGTTTTCCTGCTTGATATACAGGCTTGGGCAGATGTCGTGTCCTACGTTGACTTAGGCGACGAGCTTCTGTGGACCTTTTTTTCTTCGACTTACCGCGATATCTTGCCGACCTCCTGGTCGTGCTTCCACCGATCCTTGAGACTCTCACGGTATTCGATCGCAGCACGCTCTCGTGCTGTGATAACACCCAGTCTTTGTGAGGCGTTGGCTTTCCATACCCTGACATTACCATCATCAGACCCCGAAACAACGAATCGCGCATCCGCAGTGAATATCGACGACGATACTCTGTGACATATTTCAAAAAGCGTGTCTGAGGAGGCGAGGGGAAGGTAAGGCATACCTCTGCATGCGCTTGGTGTGGTATACCTCTGGTTGTGTACCCCGCCCCTCCTTCCATATGCGCAGGGTTCGATCCCAGCCACCACTCACAAACTCCAGACCTGTGGGACTCCAGTCGCAGCTCATCACAGCGGCAACATGCGCCTTGTACATATGCGTTGGGGTCGATAGATTGCGGACGTCAAACGTGTAAAGACTGTGATCTTCTGATGCCAATAGCACGGAGGTGGGGAACGTTGGCGACCACGATAGAGCATTGCTTTGCATCCGCAGAATGACCCGCCGCTCGGCTTTACCCGTACGGATATCATAGAGCGTGAAACTGCGATCGGAGCCTATACTTCCAAGCACAGATGCCTCAGCTAGGTTGAAACGCACAGAGGTGACTGTCTCGGTGGCTGTGGGGAAAGTGAGGTTGGAGATAGCGGCGCTCCTGGGGTGACAAAATCAGCAGCAGACAGGACGCGAAGCTATAGAACAAACTTGGTCTCATCCCATATTTGCACTATGTTGGAAGCAGTAGCGAACAGCGCGTCAGATCTGTGGTGATCAATGGAACTAAAGAATCGTGTGAGTTCCAACAATCTCGCTTGATTGCGGAAGTTCGTACTTGAAAGGAGATTTTCCGGTGAACACGCCGAGCGGTTTTTGTTGCTGGTTTGACTGAGTCAGATGGAAAGGAAGGCGAGTGGCGCGAGAGCTCTGACAGAGTTTTGTTCCTGTGATGAAACGTTCCAAAGCTTGATGTTGCAGTCCACACCACAGCTAAGCAGCCTGTCGCCGTCTGCAAAGCAGAGCCCAGACACTTTTCCCTTATGGGCACCTTGTATCTGGTGTGACTGTTTTTGCTCGGCGATATTATGCGTTATGACCCCTGCGACCGTTTGCTTAAATCTCAAAAATGCTGTCAGACTCACCGCCATCCCAACTACCGCTTGCGACAACGTTGACTGTGCCTGGTTTCCTACAGAGCACTTCCACGGCGTCAATGTGACCTTCCAAGCTTGCGATAAACGGTTTTGCAAACATCCTGTCCATCTTGGCTGCGTTCAGGGCGCGCATTCGCTCGCGAGCACGCGCAAAGGGATGAAGCAAGGGATCGAGGTTGCGAGAGGTCGGTGTCGGGTCTCCAGGCCGCGCTGGCAGGTGTGCAGAGGGCGCATGCTGGAGAACGGATATTTTCTGGGCTGGATGTGACTATAGACCAGACCGGGGAGCCCAAGGACGCACCATCGCACTTGACCGTGACAGATGTGCATGTCACACGTCACACCCCATGACGATCAACTGTACATCGATTACATAATTATTTCTCGCGGTAACGCCGCTCCAGGCCTCCAGGCACATGCAGGGCTGTCTCACACTCATGTCCGGAGCGTCGCACCAAGCAGTGCGGTTCGGATGTTTGTGCGCCCATTGTTCGCCTGTTCATTGCCTGACGACGGTCCACCAGCATCAATGAGCGACTAAACACTGCGCTTTTTGTGATCAGAGCTGTCGAATTTGTCCTATATGCACTTTATGGGCTGCGGTGGTAACGGCACAGGTGAGTAGCAACTGTCAACGGGCAGACTCGGCCACCAGTATAACATGGCTGTCCCTGTTTCCCACCAGCTTTTCAGATCTCGAGCGCCTCCCCCACGACAGCCTGTCTGTCTGTCTTGTCCCTCCTTTGTGGCCAGCGTGATATGCTCGCTCCCCCATCAGCCCTCTATCTCCATGAACCAGCCGAGGCCCATCTGTCTGTCACTCACCTCAAATCTGCGTTGCGTCGGTTTTACAGCCGAGCAATTCACGGCCCTCATTATACCCCCGGCGACCGAAGTCATATTGTCGTCCTTCCTTATTTACTTATACTCGGGACCGGGCAGGTGAGTATTCGGAGCCTCTTCGATCACCGCATCACATCACCTAGTGATGATAGGCGGATCCAGAGCCTGCTTGCAGCAGACACCATCTTACATTTCATGTGGGCATTGCTGGACGTATTGTCGCATGTCGTCCCCACAGTGCAGACTTCTCTGTCGCTTTTCAAGGCACTTGATTATCTCGTTGGTGTGTCTACATGACTTCATTGTCTGTCCAATGACTCAGTCGTGGCTAGGAGCTATGTCGTTCACCCCCATCCTCGTCTATTCCGTTTACCTTTATGGATTGAGCTTCCGCAATTTCATCCCCACCCTCCCTCGCAAACTCCGGCCGTATCTTGAAATTTCGTTGCCCATCTTGTCAGTGATAGTCATAGCAGTCAGTGAAGTGTCGTCGTTTGTAGGAACACATATCGGTACGTCCCGTGCGGATATGCGTGAAAAATGTGCTCATCAATAAAACAAGTCAAATCTCCAAATCTATCTCCAGTTGTCATGTTTTCGAATAACAGCGAGGCGCTTTGGCTTTCTTTAAGTCGCCTTTCCCTCACAATATACACCATCCTTCAGTTCCTCTTCTTTCTTCTTGCATTCTTCCGCTTCTCCCGAGCTTTCTCGATCCAAAGGCGGATAGGCCTCGCTCGCTCTGACGAACAGCACCATTTTCATGGGATTGCCTGGGTTACTATGGGTATTGTCATCGGCGCCGTGGAAACTGTTGTGGGCTTCGCTCAAATTAGCTTCGGCGTAACATTGGCTCGTCGGATACTGCGCTTGCTCGCGCGTGCCGTGCTCATGCTGGGCTTACTAAAGGGGTGCGTTGTACTCACCACGCAACTTGTTATTGTTGAGTTTACCTCGCTTTTGCCCAGTCTCGACGGTGCGGAAAGCTTTGAGAGCATTGCGGACGGAGTACGTGGCGTGTCCCGGCTCAGCACACGTATCTCCCATATGCTTGGGGTCAACACCCGCCAGACGGGCGTTTTCCGCCGCATTTCCCAGTCATACCCGGGGCAATCCCCAACAGACGAATATTTTATGGCTGAGAAGCAGCCTAACGAACGGCGTGTCACTGTCCACCGCGAGAAAGGGCAGGCGCCTTTCTTACAAATTCGCTTTTCCACATTCGACTTTCCTACACAAGCTATTCTTGCGGACACGGTCCAGCAAAAACGGACATCTATATCTGGGTTAATCCCGGGACACGCGAACGCCGGCAGTCGCACGCAGCAACATAAGGAGGGCGCCTCTGACGAGACGAGTACCAGACGCAACACTACAATTGGCATGTCAGAGGTAAAACCGGTGCTTGTCGCAGACGATAATCACGTCCCTCTTGACTGGACTTTGCCGCCCGAAAGGAGCCGTTTGAGAAAGGAGAGCGGGAAAACCATCTCTGACAACCTAAGCGTCGTTCGAGACCTCGAACGCAAGTTCCCAAACCTTCCTCCACGTGTGACAGGCAAATATCGGGGTTCAATCCTTGGGCAAAATTACGAACAGGACCCGTTCCCTGTCGTCGGCATCTCGCGCCAGTCCAGCTTACGCCAAGGCGAAGAACGTGGTACTTCTGTAACGCTGAGCCCAAGCGGTTCGATCAAGCGGAAACCGGCACCACCACTCCTTGACGACATCGTGAATATCTCAGACCGACGCCACCGGCCCGTTTCCACGTGGGGAGGGTTGACAGAGAACACAGTGAAGCACTCTGTGGACCCCCTTACTCCTACAGTCCACAACACAAGCACTACACTAGGGAGTGGATCCAACCCCCTTGGTTCACGGAGAGCGACTGCTCGCGACCTCATCGAGAGAGCCAGTAAAGCCCTCAGCGATGCGAGCATCCACTCCGCAGAATGGCTGGCTTCAGCAAAATCTCCTCAGTCTGCAGGGGCATCGTTCACGGCAGCAGACATCGAGATGTACCGAAGTGGCAACCTGGGCCCAGGGTCAGTTCGCCCCGTAGGCGAAGCTTCGTTGTCTGGCGACAGTCTCCTTCGAAAACCGAGTGGTAGATTCGGAGACAATGCTGAGAGATACTCCGAATCGAATTAGCCCACATAAGCGAGCGAGAGTGGAGGTATGCGAACATCTATATCCTCACACTGACCTTAGTGCGTTGCTGCGACATTAATAACCAAGCTGTTCCTCGAGAGAACAACACTTTAACCTGCAAACATTTAACATGTAGTTTTAGTGACAGTTTTTTAATGGGTGGGCATTATCACGTCTGCAAGTTTACTATGTTTTTCTTCATGCCGAAGCACATGGTCTTCGTTGCAGATTTAAACTAATGCAGTAGGGTTCCATCATGGCACACTGATAGACAACGAATATATTGGCTGATAGCATAACAAGGCCCTAGTTCTGATAAACAGTGTGAGCAGGAAAAGACGCATCAACAACGAAGACTCGCCTCCGGTATTCTGAACACCGTGATCTCCTACAACACAGCCCACGAATTTTAGGCATGGCTAGAATCAGGAAAAGGGAGCTGACCTGTTGCTTAAAGTATCGCCGATTCTCTTCGTCAATCAGCACCAAGTTGAGGTAATACCGTATGCTGAACTTCTTGTTGACGTCTCGGAACGTGGGCGTAAGGTCGAACCCTCCAAGGAACAACCGGATAGGGATAGTTTCACCTGAGCAGCAAACGTTTCCAGTTCCGGCGTTTTATGGCAGCAAAGCGACCGCTCACCTCGGACAGGCGCTCCATCCATGATTTCAAACTTTGTGATAGTCTCGCTCTCGTTGTACTGATTTGGCGGCGAGCCGGTTGTCTCGCGCCGTATGATCGAGAGCTCCATATGTTTGATCTTGATCCGAACGAGCAAGAAGTAAATCTTGCCAACGATGACGTCCTTCAAGTGGTACCTGGTCGATACCTGGTCAGCAGCTGAGCCAGGCGAGAAAGAAAGAAACAAGAAAGAAAAGAAGACCGACTTTGACTTGTTGTACTCAAATTCGATGTGCAAGCAATCTTCGATGCCCACTTCCATCTTGATTGCATTGTTGCTGTCGGGCGGCATACGATACGAGTGCACCCAGAGATCTCTCTCTTTCGTCACGTCTGCTATCCGCCGCGAGACCACCACTCGCACAAGGTATCTTGTCAAATTTCAGGAGGGGAATACAGCAATCGAGAAGATTTTGGAACTGACCGTAGCTTCACGTTGATCCCCTGATAGCTCTCGAACTGCTTCTCTACGTTCTTGAAGAGAAAGTCAAACGTCTGCGCCTGTCGTAGTTCTCCCGGCGACGCCAGTTCTTGAGAAAGCGACAGGAATTCATGATGGTTTCCTCGATCGTAAAAGAGCTCTGCATGAATACGGATGAAGGTGGCTCGTGACAAAAAGGGCAGATGGGAGGTACCTATAGTGCCCACGAACTCGACTTTAATGCCCTCGTGCGTCATCCTCTTGCCATCGCGTACGCGTATGGTAACCTGTGAGTATATCAGACACCCCCGTCATCGGAGTAGAACAGGAACAGAGACGAACCTGTCCGCTGACCGAGTCGCCGTCGTAATAAATAGGACATTGGATGATCTTGTCCTTCTCTCCCTTCATATCCACCTGCTTCCGCAGTTCCTCGCCATCGAGTTTAATGTCGACGTCGACCGGTGATGCAAAGAAATAAGCCATGCCCAGGCGATGATAGTGTTGGCTGGGGGCGTCACCGAGTTGAATAAAACCTAGGCACCGTATTCAGGACGGGGCCCGTCATAACAAGAACACCTGCCGCGATTGCTATTCCCATATCACGTGACTGTGTATATCTTTGGCACTCTAATCCAAATCCCCTGCTTCCATCATCATTCTCAGGTCCAGAGGGACTGCTTCATCATATCATTTCTCCGCTCTTTGTTCTGCTTGTCCTGTGAGGTACTAGTGGCCTCTTGCCATACGCTGCATACGTACTAAGACTACCATAACCATAGCAAAAGATCACGGGTGGATTTAACGTAGGCTTACAGCTCTGTACGAGCGGTGGGGCCTTGGGCTGGGGTTGTATTAATTACCATCTCTCGAAATCGAGCCTAGTATGCATCCTTGTGACAATCTCGTTGAAGTCAGGTTCGTTATCAGGTGTAATATACCCTCTCCGGACAAGAAAATCGATCAACACTACATAGAATAGTCAGAGGCGGACGACAGATGATCGATGATTGGTGATCCTTCCACTTACCCACGGCGCAGTTGGGCTTGAACAGTCCTTGTTTCATCTTCGCGACGACAACATCCACCGGCAATAGCTGATGAGGCTCTTGGTCGGTTCATCATTGCATAGGATGCGTGCGAACGTACATCAAATGATTCAACTTCTCCATCTAGCGGCTTTGGCTGTAATTCGATGTCATGCGGCACCTTCAGATCATACACGTATCTTGCCCAGTCCAGTGAGCAAGGTATAGAGGTGCACGGAACGGCGCCCTCACTGGAATTCGGGCTGTAGCCATCCTTTCGAGGTCCTAGGTGCGGTTAAGTGGAGCGAACGCATCCATGAACGACGGTTGTGTACTCACTGGTAGTAATAACTGACCGAACCCGCACATGTTGCATGTTTCCTTACAATGTCCTCTTCGATGCTTGCTTCCTCCATGGACTCCTTGACAAGAGTATCAAGGACGGACGCTCCGCTCGGTATTCCCCCTGCAACGCTGTTATCTAAGTAGCCTGGGAACCTGTATACCCATGACAAATAGCGTCGGGAATCACTGTATGAAAACGCACGTCTGTTTCGTTCGAGATCGAGTTGGGGTCCAGATCCGTAAATCATTGCGGCCCCCATCTTCGCAGTAGATCGTCATATGCACACCGTAGGTGGTAACCCCAAATAACGCGCAAGCAGCGCGCTCCATTTCGAAGAGGTAGTTACCGGTATCAGAGTCACTCTTTGCGTCGGGATCAAGGGGAAGATGAACGCCGAACGGGTTTCGATACACTGGATACATTTCGTTTCTCCATTTTCTGGGTCCGATCACGTCCTGAAAGATGGTGCCACTATCTCGCCATCGTTCGCAGAGCCTCTTCATGACGTCTGTACGCTTGCAAGGGGTATTGATAGAGGGGTGGAAACTGACACGGTATCGCGATCCTGGTTGTACATGCTCTGGAACAACGAACGCGCCGCCTGGTTCCAGACGTAGAACGTCGATTAGTTCTGGCCTTAGCAGGCCAATGACGGGGCTACCCGGAGCCTGGGACAGCGACCATGGCACGACGCAATCTCGGTGCGAGGAAACAGAGGGATCCTTTGAGGGCCAGCTGAGAGGAAGATGGAAGTTGTCGCACCGATCAACGAGGTCGAGAAAGGACAGGTTGGGCGCTGAGTCCAGTGCTTGACTGCTTTCCATGGCTGCAGCGCCCAAGATGGTGGTCTTGCCCCACACAAGGCGTGCCGGTGCCAATTGGTAGGGTCGCAGACGGGTATGGGTGACACCGTAGTGTTTGGGCCACACGTATGACGGGTACGGAACCCGCGTCGACACCGTGTACCTAGGCACCACTGAAGCCAAGCTAGCCTTACATTACCTTATGTGGGAGATGTATCCATTTTCAGGATCTCACATTAGGGGTATAAACCCTTGTAACTTAAAGGGAATCCACATAAAGTGATGTAACGCTAGCTTGGTTTCAGTGGTGCTACACAAACAGCGTACGGAGTACGGGGTACCCCATCAATGTACTGGTACTGATACGCCCATCCCGTAAACAACGCCAAAACTCCTGGTTGCTGCAATCCTCAACACGCACGGTGACCATGAACTTGTACCCACTGAGTCCTGACTCCTACTCACGGTCCACACGGACTAAAACTTGAAAGCCGTCTGCGGCCCAAAAACGATGATTTCCGCGCTCAAGGAATCAAAGCATACGGAGCGTCAGCGAACGGTGAGTTAACCATTGTTTAGTGTCTGATTTTAATGCATGAGAGAACGAGTACAGAATGATCATGATACTTCGGAGGTGGAAATCACATCAGTTGCTCAAGCCTCGGATGCTGAGGAGGACCCTCTAAAGCTGGGTGCGCTACTTGAACGATCTTACTATCTACTACTATCGATACTTATATGATCTCGTTCGCCAGCTACACTCGAGAAACATTGATTTATTCATTCTTCAAGCTTCAAGGTTGATGCTGTCATAATCGAGCGTGTTGCGTCGAGCGTGTCTTCTCACAAGGTCGCCAACTACTGCGCTTTACACCAAACTGCTTGACTGGCTGTTTCATCCCAGAATTCCTATGCCTCGGGTCGTGGAGCCGCCATGGCTTGATCTCGCTAGACGGTATTTTGGCGGTCATCCGGCTAAAGACACACAAGAGGGTTGGATCTGAGTCTGCTACTGTGGCATGATTGTGTGGTTTCATTTAGTTTGTCTACGCAAACATGTTACCCCCACAGCTTCTGTTTTCTGTGAGCGACACCGTGGTGGGTTCGGGTGACACTGCGGGTAGCACGGTTCGGTGCTCGCTGAGGTATGGTGTTGGCGCCGCCCGCCGACCCGCGATGCTACCCATCTGCAACCCTATCCACGTGTTGCTGCTGGTGGGTTCGCTTTCGGGGTTGTTTTTGCTCGCGAAGTTTCATGTCATGGATCGCGTCGTTGTGTTGTCTGGCGCCTCCCACGATAGGCGGCTCACTGTCAGCGCACTCGCAGTGGCGACTTGAATTCAAGCGCATCGCCTTTTTTTTGCAGACGCCAAAAGGCAGGGCTCGAAATCATGGGACCATTTCCATCAGGGCCCTGATGTGAGCCTCTAGCGGAGGAGGCTGCGTCAGGTCGTGTTAGACTGATCAGATTATGCGCGCAGCCCCGACGCCTCTACCCAACCAGCGGAGCCCGAGGGTGTGTCGATGACCGCCCGACCTTTCACCTCTCCTAGCCATGGGAGAGGGCACCCTCTGAGCTTGGCCAATGTCTCACGTGGTTGCAGATGCCGACACGACTGGGAGTTGTATCTGAGTGTCAGCGAGGGCAATAGTTCGTAGCACGAGGCTATGGGCCCTAACTGCGTCAATCAAACCCTCATTGATCACCCCGCCCGTGTACAGCCGCCGCCGTGGTCGTGGCCATTGGCCCATCAGATATCCGGCATCGCCCTTTATCAAACGCATGAAGTGTCTAAGCGTCGCATAGAGCCCATCAGCCAATAGGGAGGCTCGCCCACTTGCGGGACAGTCATGCAGCCGCTGTCAGTTTCAACCGGGCCCTGCACCATTTGCGTGTCGTGGTGGTGACGTGAAGTGTCTGAACCAGACAGACAGAAAGTGCCAATGGGCGGTTGGCAGAGCACCCGACGGAGGCGATGGTGTGAGCTCATTGCTCCAAAGGCTGTGTTCGTGATCTGTTCGCCATCATCCATCCTGTTCTGATACTCACGCACAGCCTGGCGTGAGCTCCTAGGAGTTCCGATCAGACCACGACGACAACCACTTGATCAGACTTCCTCGTGATAACGTCTCACCTCGCCAAGGAGACGAATACAAATAAAATAAAACCAGAGCAATACCAACTCCGTCCGCGTCTTTCTTCGCCCCCCTCTCAGGCAGGTCCTCTTTATTCTCTTTCACCTCTGCTGGTCACCTATTTCATCTTCGAATGGCCAACAAACGGTCCTCTGGTTTTGACTTCAAAGACCGCAATCCCTTCGTTGACCAGAACCCTTTCATTGATCCCAAGGCCGACGCTGGCGCACCCTTTGGAGTCTCCCTCTATAGAAACAAGTCGGAGCGAGACAGACTTCAAGGAATTCAGCAAACATGGGCCAACGGAAGCACCCCCAAAGATCTGCGCAGACCCCTGACTATTGGCCAAAGATTTGACCTATGGATGATAAACGAAGGAGGAAAGCGGCTGTTCTTCTTCTCCTGGATTTTCTTCCACTGTCTTGTCATTGCTTTTGGTTCCATGTACTACCAACTCAGTGACGACCTCACCGGCGCTCGTGCCACCTTCGGTATCACCTATCGTCAGTATTCCCTATTCTTCAATTCAAACACAGACTCAGGGTGCTTTTTCAGCTATTGCTCGTGCCGCCGCCCTCGTGCTGCATACCGATATCATCTTCATCCTTTTGCCCGTCTGTCGCAATTTCATCTCCCTCCTTCGTCGGACCCCATTGAACCAGTTCATCCCGTTTGACAAGAACATCACCTTCCACAAAGCGACGGCATGGTCCATAGTGGTGTTCACGGTCATTCACATCGCTGCTCACATGCGCAACTTCCAAGAACTCGCTTGGGCTGACCCGGACGCAAAGACGACCGGTCAACGTATTATCGTCTTCCTACGGGCAAACTTTGCCACTGGTCCTGGTGCTACTGGCTGGTTCATGACCGCCTGTCTTGCAATCATGGTCTGGTTTGCTATGGAGAAACGTCGTCGTGCCAACTTTGAGCGGTTCTGGTACAGTCACCATCTGTTCATCTTTTTCTTCCTCGCATGGCAGTTCCATGGAATGTGGTGTATGATCAAGCCCGACAGAGAGCCGTTCTGTTCATTTAATTCCATCGGTGTCTTCTGGGTGGGTTTAGCGGCCGTCTTAGTAGTGCCCATCTCACGATTTATTTTTAGCGCTACTGGCTTGTTGGTGGCGTCATATGGGCTTATGAGCGTATTCTGCGTGAAATTAGGTCTCGTCACAAAACATACATCTCCAAGGTTATCCAACATCCTTCAAAAGTCGTCGAGATCCAAATAAAAAAGGAGAAAACAACCACTCGTGCCGGCCAGTACATCTTCATTTGTTGCCCGGAAATCTCTTATTTCCAATGGCACCCTTTCACTCTCACCAGGTATGTGACGCTTGCACTATCTCAAACACATTTCTCAAAGGTAATCGCAGTGCTCCTGAGGAGGATTACATCTCGGTTCATGTTCGCGTCGTCGGCGACTTCACAACGGCTCTTGCCAAAGCCCTCGGTTGCAATTTCGATTCCAAGAAGGAAGTAGAGCTGAATGCCGCTGGAGGCAAGGTCGTAGGTACCAATACGAACCCACCCCTGAACAGGGCACTCCCACGCATCATGGTCGATGGTCCATTTGGCAGCGCTTCAGAGGACTTTTTAAACTATGAGACTGTCCTGTTGGTCGGTGCTGGTATTGGCGTTACGCCATTCGCCTCGTAAGTCGGGTTAGTCGTCTGAGTGTCGTGGATTATGTTAACTTGATCACAGCATATTAAAGTCTATCTGGTACCGCATGAACAGCATGAATAACTCGAAGCCCACGCGCCTCTCCAAGGTCTACTTCACTTGGGTCATCCGTGACTTTGGTAGCGCGGAATGGTTCCACTCTCTCTTGCAAGCGATTGAAGATCAAGACACTCAGAATCGGATTGAGATCAATATCTATCTCACCGCCAAAATCAAGGAGGACGACGTGAACAACATCATTGTGCGCTTTTTTCCTTACCGACTAGTGGTACCACGATCGGTTCTCATACTCTGCGTGTGTCATGCAGGTTCAGGACGTCGGTGCAGAAAAGGATGCGGTCACGTCGTTGCGTGCTCCAACTCATTATGGGCGGCCAAACTGGGATAAAGTGTTCTCGTCCCTCGCCGACAAGCACCCCGAAACGGACGTCGGCGTAGTACGTATTACAGCCATATCCTCCCAGTATCCCAAGCCTAACGCCATGTGTTCTTTCGCAGTTCTTCTGTGGACCTCCCGTGCTATCCAGGCAGCTCCATCAGATGTGTAACAAGTACTCAGACCCCAGCGCTAGTGGAACCCGGTTTTTCTTCGGCAAGGGTATGTTGCCCTGTTGCGATTCAGACGCTCGATCTCTCATTGCTTTGGAAACAGAAAACTTTTAGTGGCCATTTGATATCTATGCGTATTTGCGTGCTGGTTCACTTTGCATCTGCGGAGTCTCGGTCTCTTTACATTTGGGGGCGCTTGGGTCGTAATCGATTAATCTTCGTTCCCGGAAACTTGGGGTGTGCCACCTTTGCGTTTGCAGCATTTCTCCAGCGTTGGTGGGCCGACCCACGGGCACGACCATATTCTAGCTAGGTCCTGTCCGTTAATTCAGGCATTGTATTGTACAAGATTGATTCAATGTCATGTCAAGTCATAATGATTTATCGACGGTGATAAAAACTGTGGCCGAGCCTCCTAAGAGATACAGTGAAACATGAAGAAATTTTACAAAGGCAACGTATGATCCCACACAAAAAGAAATAAGAATAAACAAAAAAAAGGGAGGGGGAGACTAGAACAGATCTGAGCTGAACCGGAAGTTATCGGCATCCTTGACCAGCATAGCGGATGGCCCGCACCCCCACAAGCTCTGGTAGTAGTCGAGCGCGACCTCGCGCGTCACCTCCTGGTATTCCTCCAGCTCGCCAACAACCTCGTACGGGCCCTTGAGCGCGTCAAACAATCCGTCCTTGTCCTCGACATGGTAGACACGACACCAGACCTCGACGAGCTTCCGAACAAAATCGCCCATCGTGCCCTCGCCGGCGTCCACGATGACGACCTGCATACAGTCGGCAATCTTCTCGTGCGCCCATCCGGGGGGCTGAGCGTCCTCGAGCGCCAAGTCTGGCAGACTGACGACGTCGGTCTTTTCCCAGGGCACGGAGGCGAGCGCCGAAGGACTTTGGGCACGTCGCTTGCGAGAAGTCCATATGACGGGCGGAGAGCGGATGATACGCGCATCTGCTCCTTTGCGGAGCATGACCATGAAGTCTGGGTGACGAATACATCCATTGACAAACGCCCGCGCCAGCGGATCGCTCAGGGACAGACCACCATACAGGATGAGGTTACGTTGAGTTTCTTCCCAGACAGGGTCGGCCGAGTCCAGGTCAGACTCTTTACAAACCACTGAATGGCGAGGCAAGGAGAGCGGAATGTCGTTAGGGACGAAGCCAGCCAAAATTAGTTCTCGGGAGCCATCAAAGCCAAAGTCGTACTTGAGATACGTTTGTGATAGCGGCGCTTCTGTCAGCAGAGCGTATCGAGTAAAGTCGATGATCTCGTCAATCTGCGGGGATTATGAGCGCCGTAGTCCAGAGAAGTTGTGGCTATCAGTGTACCGTTCGACAAGTCGTGCGAAGACAAGAATAACAAGGACGGATAGCCATCATATGCCCCCATCCATGTAAAGGCCACCGCTCACCACTGACGTCTTTGAAGACCTTCCCGCCAAGCACGATCATGTGTTCGCCGTCTGTAGACCGTAACACATCATCCACTGCAGAGTGGACATCGTGTATGCGCAACGAGCTGATAGCAGTCCAAATCTTCTCCATAGTGACATGGTCTAGGTCGTCGCTTAACAAGGCCATGACGCTATCGTAGCTCTGAGAGAGGAACATAAGAGACGCATCCTTGTAAATCGCTCGACGAACGTATGCATGGACGACCTTCAGTCGCTCGCCGCGAAAGCGAGATGTTGAGGTGGCACAGTACCAAGCGAGGCACATCCTGATCCGCTCTCTAAATTCGATCGCCTTCTCGCGCAAAACAGCCTCCAAAGGATCATCGATAGCAATACCTTCAAGGTCGTCTGCAGAGCCAAACGATGTGTCGGCACCATCCGTAAAGTCCGGGCCATACCCGGAACAATTTCCGGCCTCATGTGTGTCTTGATCGAGGACCCAGAGTGCGTTCTGCCCCCTGAGGATGAGCTGATATCCGCGCGTTTCTACATGCAACATTAGTTGTTCTACTTCGGACCTCTTGCGCACTAGATTATCCCAGAATGTCTTGTGGCCAAAGTCCTGTGATTGGAAAAAAAGTTAGCGATGATAGGAACGCGTACAAGGCACTGACCATATCCTCACTTTTCGAGAGATCCGTCTAGTGAGAACTCGCTATGAGAGGGGTTTAACACGACGCACCCGAAGAACCTGCGAGTAAAGTAGACTCGTGCCTCGATGCATCTGCATGATGGTGAGGAGCTGAAGGAGCCACGCCATTGAGTGCGTACCGAGTGAGTAAGTTATACTTTCCACGAAGATGAGCGTTCCACTCTCGGAGAAGCGAAAGGTTATCGCATGTCATGATCGTTGCGATGTCATAAGAAGCGGGAATGTTAGGATACGCTTTGAGAAGGGAGCCGTGAACTTTGTAATTCGTGTACAACTTGAGGCGCTCCTGCGAACCATAGGTGGGTTTGGGGTCCTTGGTGGTTAGAAAGCTGCCTCGAACGTACCACATTGTGGCGGGGACACCACGGGACGCCGCCCACTGGCGGAAGTGAACATTCGATGCCCGCTGCGAAGAGAGCAGCACAAGTATTTCGTCTACTCTTTGGAGCCCTTGTCATGGCTACCGGGGGTAGTGGTCGACGAAGGCGGGCTGGCAAAGTGGACTCCCAGTCTGAACTTGGTGCGGCGGATGGAATGACGCCCATTGGCGGGACCGTGTATAACTCACGTGATCGCATATCTCCGCCAAAGATTGTGTGCAGGTCTGGTTCGAGGGGGCCGTGAAGATGGGCAGAGAGATTCACCGGCGCAAAGCTTCACATTGACGGTCTGATTTATGGACGCTAAATTTCCGCTATGGATGTCAAAGCGCGACCTGGCGTCATCCAGTCGGGGATCAAAGCGGTCTACTGGCAGCTTCCACCGATCCCGAGTCCCGACAGAAACACCTCGTTCACCTACCTTGCGACAGATCCAGAGAATTGGGTTGGCCGAGCGCACTCGAGGTACACATGGGCGAGCCATGCCGCCGACACCTTGGTTCTCACGCCCAACCACTCAGCTGGCACTGCCACGCAGGCGTCCAGTTGCCTCGCCTAGCTGCCAGAGTCACTCACGCGCCGTTTGACGGCGCATTGCACGAATAACGCGGCTGAACGCTGTGGATTGGCTCCCAGATCCCCTCCTCAGATGCTTTGGAGCCCGATTCAGCATCTCTGTGCTTGTCTGCCCAGACATTCACGAGGAGTTTTGCAGCATGCGTTGTTCAAGTGTTCATTTATTGGAGTTTGAGAGTTGATGAACCGACATTTAGATCCCACTTAAGTTCCACGAAACGCGTGGTGATGGTTCCTTACACAATCAAGGACACCAGTCGCGTACGTCGCCTCGTCACTGCGTTTGCAAATTTCTGGCTATTGAGCCTTGACTGACGCGCCGTATGTACTCTTAATCTACCGGCGGGTGTCAAATGACCACCGACCAAGCTGTCACACCTTCCACCCGGTGACGGCGCCGGCGATACGCTTTGAGAGCACGCGCATTGTGCTCCTCATATCTGGGCTATTGTCTGTACTCGGATCCTACTGCTGCCGTCGTACCACATAAAATTCTATCAAGCCTCAAGGATGGCACGAGACAAGACACGACTACATATGCTACAAGTTCATGGCCCTGCTCCTTCCATTTATCCAGTGGCAGAACCACCAGGGTGAAGGAATGGATCGTTGCTGTAGTTGAAAACGGAGCATCCACGGAGGACGGTCTGGTTACATGAGAAGCACCAGTTGACGGTGTTGTTGATGGTGGTCCACTGCGAAAAGGAAGAGCCAATTAGGGAACACGCAGAAGCAGAAGAGGAGGACATACGTCGAGGGCGCTAATTAGCGAAGGCAGTGTGAGATTGTCCTGGCCGAACATTTTCAGAGGCTTGAGCTCTTCATCATTCGTCCCATTTTTGAACTTGAGGGAAACTATGTAATCGCCGGTTGTACTCTTGGATAATTCAAAAGCGACGGCAGATGCATAGTCAGCTGTATACAGTCGTGACTCGTGAGCGCAAACTGTCAGAGCAAACGACTGTTCACCCACGAATCCCAGATATCTCAGGGCTGGTGACCGTGGCGTTGGTGACGTTGAACAGGCTGATAAAGGGCTTGTAGTCAACCTCTGTCAGCGCGAGCTTGACCTTGTTGCTAGGCAAAGTCATATTGCCCAGCGACCAGAAAATCTGGGGCCAAAGAGTTCGGATGGCGACTACGGCAGTCAATGGTTGACAGTGTGATACTGCCAAACTACCCACTTTGTCCAACTCCGTTCTGGACGCCGTCCGTGAAAACATTTTGCTCGTGAATGTCAGCGAAATAGCGAGCTTGTTGCAGCAGTGTTTCCGGGAACGACTGGAAGAACGTTGCATTGTGTGTGTACTGGACGTTCAGGTGGTCGTAGATCTTGGAATCGAGAGCATTTCAGGAAACGCTCGACGATTGTTGTCTACCACTCACGTTCCACTTGTGAAAAGGATGAGATCGTGATCAAGTCAGGAATAAGCGGCACATACAATGTTGAGGAAGCTGTCGTTCAGACCACCAAGGTAAGGTTTAACAGCCTGGAGGAAAGGTGCAGCTTGCACAGCCACGTCCTGAAACACAACACCAGTGTTTAAACGGGCCAAGTGGAATTGGAAATACTGAGAAACAAAATCAGAATCACAACACGATGCACTCTCAAGGCATACCTCGCAGTCCATCCAACTAGTAAGCGAAGGAGCCTGCCAGAACTCAAGGGACTCCACTGGGATGTACTGATATCCACCCAGTGGTGCCTGGACCGTTTGTCCATCAGCAAGGATTGAAGTAGACGCCGGCGTTGGCGGATAAAGACCCTGAAGTAGAGCATAGGCAGAATCCAGTATGACATTCCCTCCCCCCGCGTCCGCGCGGACGAAAAGTTGATCGCCGTCGGCAATATCAGTATTGACGCCTTGGATGTAAGATGGCGATGTCGGGTCGAGGTAAGTCTTCCTTAAGTGGCGACCCAAGTCATATTCTTGACTCTGCGAGAACATTAGCGCTACACGAGATACACGGCATCCAACGCACCGATCCATATGGCGTCAAGTATCCCTGTGTCGAATTATAAGTTGTGTAGTTCTGGAAAACCACTCCTGAACGGTCGCCATGACGGGCTAACAAAACAACACCGATGAGACCAGCGCTGGCCGTGTTCACCATTGTGAGAGTCAAGCCCGAGTAAGGAGAGGACGGACAATAGTCGTCCAATTTATAGCAGCGTCGTGCGGGTTGCAACGTAAAGTGGCATCAAGGAGAGTCACGAGTTTGTGTGTATGTGCCTCAGCTGGCGCCCATGACATAGCAACAGGCAGTGAGGATAGCGATCAACGGTGCCTTCATTAGCGTGCAACTTGGACCGACCATCATGGCACCGTGCCAAGAACGAGGCATTGTTCCGGTGCTGTGATCAACCTAGTGGCTATCAGAAAGCTGGCAGTAAGACTGACTGTGTGTTCAACAGTAGTCGTGTTCATTGCTGCAGTGGTTGTAGTAGACCCGCACGCTCAGCGATTGCGGACATGCAGGGAAGTTTTGAGCTGCGACACGAATGCGCCGTGCGCCTGCACGTCTTGTTCCGTCGCCGCGCGTGCGACACGCTCGCACCACACGCACGGATGAATAAGGAGCCGGGAAACATTTTCCACCCGCGATTTCGGGTAAGCCACCTGCAGTAGACTCAACTTATTGGCCCCTTTAGGTTTTGAAAAACAGTAAATATAAAAACTACGCAAGTGGACGCACATGTGGCTATGAGGTTCCTCGTGGCGTTGCACCTGACCGTTCTATCGTCTTTCAATATCTATTCAATTCTGGCTCTGTGCCACGTCGGTGGACCCGTGGGGGCGTTCGTCGTTCTCTCGGCCTTCATGCGTGACTCGAAACCCGCGTCCCAGTAAGCGGTCATCGGGCCCGGACGGAAGTAACATGTTCGAGCAACGGTGGCATGCGTCAGGGCGTTGATATCGCAGTAGTGAATCGGACTGGTACTGACCCACTTGCTACCTATAACCTTGACCCACACAAGTGATCCTATGCCACACTCATGCGATCATTCTGTGAAGCTAGTCTCTGAGTAAACTAGGTTTGACGGGGAAGCTACCTATAAGGATGACCATCCTTCTAGTGACGTTGTCGGAGATGGTGGCTGATTCATAGCCTCTAGCGGGCGTAATGCAGCAGGCTTGGCCATGTGCCTGTTCCACGCTGCTATATCGCTATCAGACTCTGAGTGGTCAATGCACATGCCAAGAACTTTACGATCGGCCTGTCGGACAGCAAATAACAAGATTATTAACAACATGCTTTGATGGCTTTGTGACAGCTGGTACAGCTTCCGCTCGGAGCTTGGAGACACAGCATGCATACAGATGTCATAATTGACCGACATCAGTCTCGTTCACAGGTTATATTCCTTATCTCGCCAACGTTCGCAGCAGTCCAGAATCTAGTAGGCATACTTACTCTGGCCACTCGGCTGTGTCTAGGGTCCTTTCCTGACTGTCTCTGAGGCGTGACTTTTCAAAATCCATTTTCCACAGTATTTTGCATTGCACAATGCACAAGTTGTGCAAACCGCTGTAAGTGGTCGAGACCAGGTCACATGACTTCTTGCAATCTTCTGAGTGCACTCCTTCAATTTGCCTCCTGCCCACTGTGACCTTCCCGGTATGCCTTCACCATTGCCCTCACTGTCTGCTCGGCACTTAAACAGTCCAAGGGCAAGACAGTAGGGCCCTGGCATAGATGACGACATGGTACAAAATGAACGTGGGTGCTTACTCAGCTGGGCAGAGCAGACTCCTGGGCATGGACCACCGGCCCGTAAGCACGAGCCGTGGTGGCTGGATTGACCTAATGTGATGACGTCACTATCTCTCAAATCCTCGTGCTCTCATTGGTTGGATCAAACGGTGTCACCTGGTGACACCGTGGTCAAGGTCAACGCATCGTCTTTCTGTTCTTCTCCTCCTCCAAGATGTCCCCAGAAGCCAACGGCTCTTTGGCTGTCCAACTTCCTCCACCTAGAGATGCGGGCCTCGGGTCAAAACCACCAGTCTGGTCCCTGGACTCTTCCAGCGGCAGTGTCCCCCTTCCTGCAAAGTGCGATCGGCATGGAAGACAGGGTGGCGTGTGTTGCAAGGAGCTCAAAGATGAGGATGACCGCACTCTCATCAACCCTGATATCATCCGCGACGTGTGAGCATCTTCGCATTCTGTCCCCCTCTACGATTCATATAGCACTCGTAGGGTCATCGGACTCTCTGACGGTTTGACTGTCCCCTTTGCGTTGACGGCCGGTCTGTCGTCACTCGGAGAATCTCGGTTAGTCGTTCTTGGAGGGATTGCGGAACTCATTGCGGGGGCCATCTCTATGGGCATAGGCGGATTCCTCGCCTCTCAGGCCGAAAGGGATCATTACCAGTTTTTGAAGCATCACACATCTTCAAGAGTGCTCCGCAGCTGTGAGGGGGAAATGGAAAGAGAGGTTTATGCCGTTCTTGGCCCCGTCGGCGTCGACGAACGCACTTCGAAAGCTGTCACGAAATGCTTGCGTGACGTCGAGTGCGATACAGATACAGGCCACACTAGCCCCTCGCCCTCGGACGAAGAAAGACAGTCTCTCAGATGGAAGTCAGACGTGGGGCTAACGCCCTTCTTGCTCAAGTTTGGCGAGGGTTTGGGTTCGTACTGTTTTACCTCGCTCTGACAATCGTGTCATCGGTTTTGTTTCTCTTAACAGAGGAGGTGCCAACAAGTCGCCTATACGGCTCGGCAATTACCATTGGGCTGGGGTACCTCGTCGGAGGGATCATACCACTCCTTCCCTACTTTTTCTTCAGCCGCGCTCATGTAGCCCTGATCTATTCCTGCATCCTGACGGGTTTTGTGCTCTTGGTCTTCGGAGCAGTCAAAGCTAGAGTCACTGGTGCAGGGAAAGGAGCCAAAGGATACTTGTGGGGTGCAGTCAGCACATTACTAGTCGGCGGGGCAGCAGCGGCTGCAGCGTACGCCATTGTCGCACTGCTCGAGGTATAGGTGACCTGTTTGTCCCCCCCTAGACATCCGTAGCGTTGCATCAGAACCATTGCCCTCCCGATACCGCTCCAGTTGCAGAGACCGCGTGCCATAGCTATGCCGTCTGTAGGACAGAGAGGCTCAACCGACAGTCAGTGGTGAAAGGCACTGAGAGATACATTTGTCAAATGTTTGACCAGCTCAGATATTTGTGCCACGGTGGCAGTGGGATCAGAGTCGTGGTCTGACCCCGGACACTGCAGAGCTTGCAAGGCCACCGGCTATCGCGCACCTCCTCGCCGACGCTGCCAGCGCGCGAGCTGGTTTCGTTGTCTCGCGCAAGTTCCAGTGCTACCACAGCGTCTCTCTCGTTAAAAGGTGCTCTAGTCAATCAGCCCACAGCCTCCGTGGGACATCTCCTTCCTACCTCCCCAGTCCAAGACAGTGCGGGCTTTCGACGCCTGCCAGAATCCCGCCGCTCTCATGATTCAGACCCCAGGCCCTGTCAGTAACATACTAGCAGAGGACGATTTAGGGATTACATACTTTATAGAGAACGCCCAACAATTTTGGTCAGGTACGTTTCGTCACGCGCTACCCTGCATAGAGGGACTTATTCCCTGTGTCTGATCTTCCATTCCCTCTAGAACTCGATGACGTCCTCCGTTTTCCGAGTGATGGTTCCGCTACACTGTCCATGCTTGATACTGCACTTCGGAGATTTGTCTCCCTGTGCGCTTCTTATCATGGTCAGTTGACTCTCCTGCAGCATTTTTTTCCACCGCACGCCGATCTCGATCTCGTCCGTAGAAATATACCTTCAGAGTCCACTGCAACTAGAGCACGCATGTCAGTTGCTTCTGGACTCTGAGCTTTTTGCCTTTCACTCCGAGCGAATGTGTGAGCTTGCGATCGAGGACGCGCAGTCGGTGTGTAGAGCGATCGTTGCGCTGACACCGCATGTCTTATGCATTTCTGCAGAAGACGGATCCCCATGGACAGTTTATCTTGTACAGCCTTCTATTATTCTGGGGTAGACGCCAGCCAGCCTTCCTTCGCAGCCACAAACGGTGGCAACCGCTCATCCCGCTACTTATGGATCATGTCTCTGTCGAAATTGATCCAGATGCTGATGATCCTTATGTTGGCCCCGTCATCGCTTCTAACGGACCGGGCTCTCGTGCGAGCGTCATCATGGGCCCCATTGCTATAGAAGGGAAATTGAGAGTGCTAGGTGTCAGACTCCTCTATGAAGTCTGTCGCGTTCAAAAATTATCTGAGCAAGATCTACGTACGTTTCTTTCTTCTCCAAGCCACCCTGTTCGATCTACTGAACGCTATGATACAGACGCGTTCCATAATCAATTCATTGATCATCTTTTCGAGCTCGTGGAACAAACACGCTTTATTCCAGACGAGACCTTCAACTACTCCGTCATCAAGTTGATAGTGAGCATCGCAAATTCTCTTTCTGGCAATCACTGACCCTCAACTAGGTGGCGCTCAACGAACAATTCATGGTTGCAGGCTTGCATAACCCTACCTCCCCTAATAGCGACCACGGGAAACCGGCTGAGGTACGAAATCGGGTACTCGATGTGCTCATATCTCGTCTTGGTTCCAGCAAGACATTTGGAGAAAACATGATATTTATGCTCAACCGGGCATGTGCGTCTTGTGCAGTCTATTCCTGTATCATCGCTGAAGACATCTCTTAGCTCGTTCTGCGGAGGATCTGTGCATGCAGCTACTCGTGTTGAAGCTGTTATACATTTTGTTCACCTCAAAAGCGACCTCGGAGTATTTCTACACGAATGACCTTTGCGTACTTGTCGATGTTTTCTTGCGCGAGATCGTCGATCTCGATGATGAGAGCGAATCGGTGGGTAAACTTCATCCGTGTAATGGCTGAAAGTTGACTCAGATGCATCATAGCTGCGCCACACGTACCTCCGTGTTTTACATCCCCTCCTTACAAAGACGCAGTTACGGGGCATTCCATATAAGCGTCATCAAATAGTGATGGCTTTGGAATCGCTTACGCAGAATGCTAGCATCCGAGAGATTAATTCCACCACGAAACGACTGGTAGAACGGTGTCTCAGCGGGGATTGGTGTGTGAACCTGCGAAAGAGTTCATTCGACAAGGATACTTTGATTTCTCAGGGTACTTTCCGCCAGGATAGCCCCAGCCACGACGTCCTCGCATCGACGACGCAATCTCATGTTGTCACCTCAGCTGGCTCCGAAAGACCACACGATGACGGTATTCTTCCCCCGGTCAAAACGAGACAGGTCAAGCCCAGTCGGAGCGTTGAGAATATAAAGCCACAGTCTGCAAGGCCGGCTCCGTCGAGACCGAGCTCTGACGGCGTCAGGAGACCAAGCACAGAGAGTGCTGCTAGTCTGGGCGTCGTGGCTTCGGCGACCACGAGCATGCCAAGGCGAAGAGAAAAGACTGGTTCTATGGACGACAGTTCGCTCCTGCCATTGGCAGAGAAAAATCTCCGGCTTAAGCATTACCCCCACGTCCCCCCGTCACCCACGCCTTCAGCTCCGCCTCCAGGTGTGTCCACTACGGTCCACAAGGCACGCCGACCTCCTCCTGTACCTCCCAAAAGACGCAAGCCCCCTCCAGTACCACTGGGACAAACTCACGGCGGAGCTCTCATCACTGCTATAGCAACCTCCTCGATGTCCACGCACAATCAACCCGGGAGATGAAGGATAGTGTTTACTGACCTCGGTCTTTGGGCAATGATGATGATGGACGACACGATTTCAACGTTTATCCCCATCCACACATCACGACTATACTTGCATATCACGGGACCCATGGCACTTACTTTACGCACCCCTTTAAAGGTAAATCCACTCTTCAACTCCCACATTATACCCCGTGCGCCCGTCAGAATATCTTGCAGCAACCGAGTCTTCCGGATGTTACATCTCATTATATAGCGCTTAGGCTTCGGTCTTTGCTTAGGTACTTTTTTGGTACCTTTTTTTCTTCTTTCTTCCGCCTCGGAGAACTTTATTCATGCATTGGACATTAAGTGGGACAGACTCACTTTCTCCAAACTGACCGTGATCGCATGGAGTCGAGTGCATTTGACCAAACGAGGGATAGGCGACAAGTCGAGTTTCCATGTTTTGCTTTGCGCGTCCTTCGGGTCGTTGGAGGGGCTTGGGAATGACATCAAAGGACACCATGTTTACTCAGGTCGCTGCATGCAGCCATACAGGGCACCACCTGACGCGACGACCCCCCGCCTACTCGCTAGCATCCAAGGCGCTCTTGACATTCTGGACAATCCCCCCAACCAAAAACAATGATTATCGTTGGCATATCTCATCCTATACGCGCTCGTGTCGGTGGGTGGTCTACCATTTGCGACTCTCGATGCAAGAAAGATGCGGACGCATTGATTGACCGCGAATGCGAAGCACTCGCTGAGGTTCCCTAGTCTTGCAAATTCGAGTCAGAATACCACAGCACATCAATGAGTGCCACAGTCCGATTCTTCCGAGGGCTCTCATTGGCAACAAATGTGACCCTGCAAGCCAAAGGCATTCGGCCCGTGATCGACTAATCACCGACCTGATACCAGATCCTCCAGATGTCAGTAGTTGAAACAGAAGGCAATCCTCGACAACGTCTTTCTGGTCAATGTTATTCAATTGAGTTCCGGCGAGCTTCCCCTGTCTGGACACCTGCAACCAGCTTTCTATCTCGGAGCTGGTGATCGCAGTTAGAAATCGCACGGTTTGATGGATGGTAACGATTCGTGTCCAGGCTTCGCACTGTAGACAGAGGAAGAGTACTAGGCATCATAGCGGCAGGAACCGCATTTCGCGCTCTGCGCGGCACGGAACTGAACACAAAAGTATATGCGTTGTAAGCGGGCACCACGGTTGAACATACAGATCCATGTAATTCCCTGTGGACCACTACCGACGTGGCCTCTTCTTGACTGGCGTTTCTACCCCTTCCTCGGTCCGGTCTGAGAGACCCATACTCGACGACGAGCCACTCGCAGCTCGCTTCCTCGCTCCCAGGAGAAAAACATCGGGTGAGGAGCTTGGTAGCCACAGTTCCTCGCCTTCCTCTTTATCAGTATCTCCCACGTCATCACCAATCCCATCTCCGTCCTCGACTGTGGGACTAAAAGTCCGACTCGGACTTTGATTCATAGCCTGCCTGTAACTTCTTGGGTCCGTTCTGATCTTGGGTTTCATAGGTGTCGCGGCGACAAGGGTCACCCCGTGCGAGTGCTTATTCTCCCTCTTGTGTTCCTCCTTCATCTTGTCTGGCGCTTTTCTGCCCGACCTTTCCGACTGACTCGGTTTTGATGGTTGCACCCGAGGTTTAAATCCGCGTGACATGCTGACTTCGCGACTGAGAGCCCGTTTGAGGGACGAGGACGTCCCAGAGGTGGCATTACAGCGCCTTGCGGAAGCGTCCTGCGCGAGCGAGACAGACAAGGAACGCGAACGAGATCGAGTGTCTGATGCAGTAGTCCTGGAGAGAACAGAAGCCGAGCGTTGGACAGGTTTAGGACTCGGCCTACTCGCAGACCGGGAGACGGAGGTAGAGGTGGATGATCGCGCGAGCTTGCGGCTCGGATTGGGACGGGAATGAACAGAGCTCGCAGCTCGAGATGTAGGACTGGATCGGGCACCAGAGTCCTCGTCATCCCCTTCAAAGGGCGAATGGGGGAATAGCTTGTGGCGCAAAAGCGCACACACGTCGGGGAGCGTCGACTCGAATCTGCGATGAACGGTGGATCCGCATTAAACCTCGGGACTACGTCCCCGCAATTGTACTTACTGGCGCTCTACAATGTTTTCGCAGAATGCTTGCGTCCAATCGCGTTTGTCCTTGTCCGACCGTCCATTCTGGTTGTTCATGTTGATGACAAGCTGCCATATGGAGAGCTTGTCCATGAACGATTCTAATCGCTCCTGAGTGGTGGGAGTGACGACCTTTGTTCGTTCTTTCGTTCGTCTCTTTTTCGCCAAAGGGACCGCTTCATTCACAGGTACCTCCACCGGAGGTAGCGGGGCACAAGGTCCGGGCAAGGAAAGCTTGAGGAGGTAAAGGAGGATCTGAATTTGTACCCTGCGCACGTACCAGTCAAGACAAGCCATTCGCAACGGAGAACACAGACGCTCACTCTCGTCTCTCGAGCCTCTCGAACCAGATCTGTCGTGACTTGTCCTCGAGCATGATCGCATCTCCGTTCGTGCTGCCCTCCCCGATCTCGCCCATTTCGTAGCCGAACGCATACCACATCATGGACTCCTCCGTTTCGCCTTCTCCACCGTCCTGCGCGAGGATCTGGGGGAGCTCCGTGTGGTATTTCGCGACAACAGAACGAATCGAGAGGAGCAGTGGATCCAAGAGCGCATGCAATGGGTGGGGAGAGTCGGGGGAGGGTGGTGACGCGTCGTGCACGCGGCGCAAGGACGGGACAAGGAGACTGATGGGCATGATCGACTGGAGGTGGTGAGGAACGCGAGACAACGAGCCCGAGCGACGCGCGCACCTCGGGGAGCCAGAGGAACTGGAGATATGTCCGGGCGACGAACTGGTCGGGCGTTTCGAGGTGGAGATCAGAGAACGGGTAGTCGCGGGCGACCGCCTTTTCCTGCGTCGCCGTCCATCTCGCGCTCGAGCTGGCGAGGAGCGTCAGCGGCACGACAGACATCGGGGCGCGTGGGAATATATTTCGGTTGTCTAGTAAGGTACAGGTGCTACACCTCCCCGTCCCCCAGAGACTCTGCCCGCCCGCTCGAGACCTTCGTCCTGGAGCATGTAAGCGGGCCTATAGCACGCAGACCGTACCGGCGGTTTCGCGTGGCCGTTGACGGGCTTGCTCTCCGCTAGACACGTAGTAGAAGGATCGTGTGCAATGACACGAAATGCACCAAGATCATAGTCACGAAGACCGTCGGGAGCGTCATCCGATCGTATGCAAGGCTCGGCGATGCACGTACGCTCCGGATTACTAGCAATGACCGTCAGGTCTTCGAAATGTCCATTCTCTACTGTAGATTTAGGCTGGCTTCGCGCAGGTGCCTCGGCAACACACATGGCGTTCGGTGCACTAGCAACAATCGTGAGCGAGGGCGGAAACGTCTCCGACCCCGCGTCATCATAGATACGGAGTGCTGGATTCGGGAACGTGTTAGACGTCGAGCCGAGAGACGTATACCTGTTCTTTTCTTAAAGATGGGTCTCCGTGAAGGCAGCTGGCTCACCCTTGGTCATACAACGAGCAGTAAGGCACATCCAATTCCCGGAGGAACGCCCAAACGTCGGAATAAGACCAGTTGATGATTGGATTGATACGGTCGAACGAGGGCCAGCCGGGATCCGTCTTGTTTTTGAACGTGAGCATGGCTATGGAGCGTCGCTCGGTAGATCATCCGACGGACAGAGGAGAAACTCACCCCCATGAGGGTCTGATTTTCTGGTTCCGACCAGGATAGCCTCGACGTGTTGATGTGTTTCTTTGTACACATGTAGAGCACGACGCATCCCTTCGCCACCCCTAGCCTTCCCGACGGGCCGCGAGAAACCTGCATGACCGAGGGCGCCCTCAATTGGCGTGCGCCCATTGGGTGTTGTGGTACCCGGGGTAACACTCTCGACCGGCAGGGGGGGATCCGACTCGGGAGAACAAGTGAAAAGATCGAGGTCATATGCTTGGGCCGACTGCCAGATGAAATCCTCTAGTTCTCTAAATGGCGATGAAACGGGAATGTAAACCGCTAGAGTGGGTTTCGTGCTTGCGGGGCTCCTGCGAGCCAACACCGCAGCGTAGATGTGAAGGAGGACAGTGCCTGCGAGCGGTAAGCAAAGACGCGAGAAGGAGACATGCCTAACGCACAGTCCTTGCCTCCATTGAAGCTAATGGATATCTTGTCTGGTCTGAAAACATGGGACGCCGCATCCGCAGCACGCACGAAATCTAAACAGACCACACGCACGAATACGTATCCACGGCGTCTTCGAGGACACCCAACGCCTCCTTGACACGTTCGCTGACTGGCTCTTTCGACGCCGCGAGGTTGTATACCTGGGTTGATATCGTCTGTCTGTCCTTGAGTGCCATCATGTGAAGCGTCGGCAGCGAGGCAGATGGCCAGCGAAAGGCGGCACGTAGATGCGGCCACGCCGGAGTGGGAATACCAGCAAATCTTTGCCACACCGTCCCTGGGGCTTGCGATCAGATAATGGCCGCCGTCGTGCTTGTCACTGGGGGCACTGGTCTCGTCGGAAAGGCCATCGAACACGTCATCCAGACCGAGCCCGAGGGGTCGCGCTTCGGGAGAAAACAAGGCGAAAAGTGGATCTTTGCCAGCTCTCGCGATGCCGACCTCAGGTGTGTCCAACCTGAACGAGGTAAACAGTACGCTCACATCTGTCGCCCGCACGAACAGGGACCCCCAACAGACCCTGCAGCTCTTTGAAAAGCATCAGCCTACCCATGTCATCCATTTGGCTGCCCTTGGCGAGTCCGCTCTCGTTTGCGGATTCCATCTTTCTGATACTCGCGCGATCAGTCGGGGGTCTCTTTGCCAACAGAGAACGCAAGGTCCGTAGCCATATCGACGCACGGATATCGCTTAGCTTGACCATCCCGCCAGATGACGTTCCTTCGAGACAACTCGTTGATCAACGATAACATTTTGCACACTGCTCGCATCAAAAGGGTACAAAAAGTCATCTCATGCCTTTCAACATGCGTGTTCCCCGATAAAGTAGACTACCCGCTCACGGAGGAGAAAGTCCACCTCGGTCCACCTCATGACTCCAACTTTG